>JAWWLR010000148.1:17386347-17397039 GCA_035041075.1 Acraspis erinacei | reverse complement strand
AATAGGCCGACCGCTCGAAACTTTCTCCGCTACTCCCTCCTACGGTTTCGGCTAGTCTCTCTCTCTCTCTCTCTCTCTCTCTCGGAGAGAGAGAGAGTGAGCCAGCGCCTGAACCCCGGCAACCCGGCATAAAGATTTTCGTTCCAAAAATCTCATAAGCTTTAAACACCTACATAGGTAATCTAGCGGAAGAGATGAAATATAATGGTAAGATAAAAAAAAAGTAAATAAAGTGAAGTTCGATCTAAATTACATAAATCTCTTCTGAGAAGATTAAGCTTCCATACGTTTTTATACCCTAAGTCCCCAAAAATGATATTCTTTTGCCTTCAGCTTTAGAATTATAAGTTGGAGAGCACGCAGAAGGGAACTCGAAATGTGTGATGACACCTATTGTACTAGAAGTACTACTACATATGTAATCACCTCGAGTGAGACATATAATTTAGATCGAACTTGACTTTTGGTAAGATCGTTTGATCCTACATACATAATTCGGATCAATCACAGGGGTGCCCTCTCGTACTCTAAGAGACATTTAAAAGTGTTAGGGGCGTGACCTCGAGAGGGGGAAAATGGTGAAATGTGATGAATGTCGGCTAATTAAAAAACCCGTAATTTTATTAAATGTTATTATCAAAAATGATATTTACAGGTATTTACTGGACCATATACAGCTGTAAACGATAATAAAGTCAAATAAGCCGAAAAAGGCCATTTGCTTGACAAAATTAGGAAAACGGAGATCATCATCATACCATGTTTGGTTGGTCGTCTTTTCAAAGCCCTAACAAGTTTGAGGATGATTTCTTGATCAAGTGTTTGCTTTTGAAAAGCGCGTGAAATCGCAGTATTTTCTTAACACGTTTCCTTAGATTGCTACTTTCGATTAAAAAATAACAAAAAAGTACATAGAAATGTAAATTTGTTAATTCAAGTTTTACACGTGTCGGGGAAGAAAAAGTGATGATGAATTTTTATTGCAGTGAAAAAAATCGCGCTGTTAGTTTCTCCAACTGGATAGTTCGATTTTTTTCCAAGAATTTCTTTCAAGATTACTTTAGAGAGTCTTACCAAGATCGACTATTTCTACTTACGCAGTTTCTCTTTCTAGTTTCAGGATAGGTATGTAATTAAATAAATGTAATACGAGTATCGTTTTCTCGTTTTCTCGACGCGGTTTGGAGTACCAAGTAGGTATTTTTTTGGTAAAGTGCACTTTACCCTCCGCGGGAAATACGAATTAGGTCCGCCTGCATGCGCGTCCATTACTATACTCTTCTTACACAAAATATCATGTGTACAGTGGCAGGAAAATTTTTTTACAGCACAATATATTATTAACTTCTCGAGGAAATAAACTTCATAAATATCGATTTAATAACTTATTTCAGGTCCTTATTTATATTTATCGTTGTCACACAGCGTCTTATCCTGATGGGTTTTTCTATTTAGCCGCTGATATTTTAGTAATTCTTGAGTAGTATTCTTCAAAATTAAATTTAATTGAAAATAATACAAAATTAAAATAATTATAAAAATAAGGAAAATAAAAATAATGTGTCTTAGCACGACCTACATTTTCCACTTATTTCGTCTTGACACAAGGAATGTTTCCACTTCATCTGGCATATTTTTTTAATTCTTATGTACACTCCAGTCCCGCTATAGAGGCCCTCGCGGGGGTACCATCAATATCCTTTGTCTTATCTCGGGACTCTCCAAAACATAAATAACCAGGGCCTTATAAATAATTTCTGTTGGAATTTCGTCTTTAAAAAATCGTGCTGTTGTTGCATTTTTGCTACTTAGATTTGATAATGGCATATTAGACGTGAAAATGTTTGTCCTTGAAAGTCAAACTTCATAAAAGTACTGATTTTTAAACATGTACGTTCATATATTAGGTTGAACATTTTAATTGGAAGAAAAAATTGCCGGTCATTTCTCGATTTGTTCTGGGTTCGCAAACATTTTGCACGGTCAATAAAATACAAAAATGTGAACTCTAAAGCCAAACATTCTTCCATTCAAAGTATTAAATTACAAATTATAAACTAAAGCATTCAAAGTGGAACTCTTGCATTTTAAACTTTTTAAAGTGAAGTTTAAGCTTTTTTTAATTACAAAATGTTGTATTCGAATGTTTAATTAATTACACGCATAACATTTCAGGTACTAACATTTTCCAATTAAACAACTTTACATTAAATGCAGAAAAAATACAAAATGTATATTTTTTAACTTTTATAAACTATAGAGATCAGATATTCAGATATTCATTTTTAGAAGTTTTAAATTCATTTTTAGAACTGTTACGATACTTACTGTTACTACGTAGCTTGGGACGTTTTCGAAATTTTTAAGCACTATTCATTAAAATTTAATCGTATTAAAAATAACACAACATGCCAGCCCTAGGGTTGTGAATTGAATAATTTTTTTAGGTAAGGTAAAAAACTATCAGACGCTGGCACAAGATTATAAGAGTTTTCTATAAAAAAACCTAAAGAAGTAAAGAGACTCGAATGATTAATGCCTGTTGAATTTTTATCCAATAGGTGAAATAAGAAATATCACTGAACTTTTTATTTCTGGAAAAAAATAATATTTTTGAGATTGTACATGTTAACTAAAAATAACGTTAATCGCAAAAAATATTTAATAGTTTACTGAAAGATCCAATCTTTCTTAATAATATCACTAGCTTTTTCTGCAATCATGATTACTGGTCCATGAGGATTGCCTCGAATAACAAGTGGCATAATTGACGCATCAACAACTCTAAGCCCATATACACCATGAACCCGTAATCTTGGATCAACAACTGCTTCGGGATCACTTTTTGGTCCCATTTTACATGTGCCAACATGGTGATGAACAATCCTTGCATTCTCTATTGAATGACATTTCCAATATTCATCTGTGCCAAAGTTGAACTTTTTGCAAGCCTTTGGTGAAGTTTGATCAAGTATAAATCCATTTTTCTTAAAAGCTTTAGTATCTGCTATTTTTAAGGCCATTCGAATACCTTCAATCATAACATCGAAATCGGACTCAACCGAAAAGTAACCAGAATAAATACATGGATTTCCCCAAATTGGATCGGTTTCATTAAGTGTCATATATCCTCTACTTTTAGGATTCAACAAAAATACAGAGACACCAAAGGAATCATAATATGACTGTGGAATATATTGAGGGGAGTGGGAACCGAATTGAAATTGTATATCAGGAACTTTTTCATTTTCTTCGTATTTGGTTCTCAGAAAAGCCATAGCCTCTGCAGGACCTCTTGAAGACAGTGGACCACCGTGTGATTTTAAATAATAGTTCACGTCTTCCATCATTTTCTCTAAGGTTGTTAAAGTCCAGTAACTTTCATTCGGAAAGGAAAATTCGAGTCCACCTACTTTTATATGATTGTGCATGTGACGACCTACAGGCAATTCATGGATGATATTGATATTGTGTTTTTTTACATCTTCTGCCGGTCCTATTCCAGAAAGCATCAGAAGTTTTGGTGACTCGAAAGTACTTGCTGATAGAATAACTTCTTTCTTGACATACGCAAATTTGGAAATTCCGTCGGAGATATATTCAACTCCATAAGCCGTTTTTGTTTTTGGATCGATTAGTACTCTTGTTGCGGTGGACTCAGTTTTTATAAAAAGGTTGGATCTCTTTTTCCTGATTGGATGGATGAAAGCAGTATTTGTGCTCTGGCGCATTCCGTCTTTACTTATATATTGCGTGTCCATTACACCTATTTGTTTTTCGCCACTTGCATCGACCTTATCGTATCCGATTTCTTGAAGAGCTTCGACTATTATTTTTGCGTTTGAATCTGCATACGGCAGTCTTTGTATGCCCTGGTACCCTCCTATTCCGTGATAACCTGGATTATTTTTGACGATCTAAAAATAAGAAAAACGACCGTGTATAATTTATTAAAATAAGTAGCACATGCCTTCCAAATGATTCAAAAGTCTAACTTATGTCAAACGGGTTTGTGTCCAAACGTTTCAACGTCCGTGCAAGATCATCCAAAAGAACGATTTTGGGATGGTCAAACGATATTCTATTAGTTATTTCCACCAAGTGCCAATAAGGACTTTAATTTCTTTCCAATTGACATGTATGTATGCCTAAGAATTGTGAAGATTTTAAGAGATTTTGGAAAATTTAAAATAATTTCTTGAGGTCGTTACGGATTTAATTAAGTAAAATAAAATTTTGTGGAACTTTTAGCTATTTGAAATGAAGGGTACGGATATCACAAGACCCGTCAATCTAAAAAAATATATACCATTTCTAAAAATTAAAAAAACCGACGAAAATAAACTCAAAATTATTGCTGTGAATTTTGAAGGAGAGGAACTTTGAAGCATACTTCATAAAAAATTGTTTAGGTACACCTTGTTTATCCATTAAATTTTATATGTATTTTATTTTATTTTTTTATTTTTATGTATTATATTATTTTTTTATCAATTTTTATCAAATTTTAATATTCAAGTGCTGATTTTCTCCCATAAAATATTCCTTAAATTTTCGTTTCGTAGGGTTTTTTTAAACAATATTTTACCTAAATAATATTAGGTTTAATAACACCCAAGCATAAAGAATTGTAGAGAATAACTCAAGAAAGAAAATCCGCACTTGTTATCAGAATCGTATGAGAATTATAGTTTTTCACTAAAATTAAAATAAAAGATAAAAATCGATATCAATTTTGTTAAATAAACCATTAATGTCGAAACCATTTTTTAAAGCACGCTCAGATTTTTTCTTTCAAATTCAAAAGATTTCAAAGATTTTAAAGACTATGAAGGTATTTGAAATGGATATCGAAGAATGTTACTATATTTGAGGGATTGATACAACCACAAAAGAAATTTAAATATTACATTACAGATTTCAAGATGTTTTGCGGAATTTTACTTCACTTTTTATGGGATTCCTAGGGATTTCACATGATTAAGGGATTTTTTAATCTCCAAGAATTTGAAACACTTAAGGTTATTTTAGGTTAAATTAATATAACGGTATTTGAAAATTTTTAAGGATTTTTAAAGAATTTTGGAAAATTTAAAAAGAAATGTTGAAAAGATATTCAGGATATTAATAATATTTTAAAGAATTTGAGAGACATAAACTGATGTCTAGAGAATTATGCATACTGCACTTATCAGATCATATTCAGACACCATGTCACAAAAAAATAGAAATGAATGAAAGAGTTAAAATATTACATCCTTGTCTCGATTGTCTTCCGACTTTTTAAAATAAGGCAGTACTTCCTCGTAGCTCCATCCAGTATTTCCCAGTTTTTCCCAATTGTCATAATCCTCTCGATTGCCTCTAGAGTAAGCCATGCCGTTTACTGCACTGGACCCACCCATTACCTGTGTACGTATTAATTAACAATATTATTTTTAAAATTCTGTGCGGACTCATAAAAGATAAAAAAATGACTAAACTAATACTTAACTTTCCTGGGGTTAACGTGCATGATTTTGATTTACATGCCATCTTCTCTGATTGTATCTGATACTTATATTCAATATTGCTTCTTGGAATGAGTGACCTAAAAGCTGGAACCTCGGTTACCTGCGGTTCCTCCACACCAGCTTCCAATAAAAGTACCTAATGTAATGAAAAATGGATTAAGCAAACATGAAATATAATGGTCAATAAAAACTCATGATCACTCCTGTTTTTTTAAAATAAATTTCTCTCCCTTTCGACAAAACTTCTGAACTTCTGTAACATGAATTTTGAATAACTACCTCTCTCTCTCTCTCTCTCCCCCCCTCTCTCTCTCTCTCTCTCTATATATATATATATATATATATATATATATACAAATCACTATCACTAATAAAAAAATAACCTATCAGAAGAACGTTGCAATGTTAGGATTCATATTTCTCTTGTATTTTTGTTCTTTTTTTGCTTGGAACTGTTTTTGCCTGATTACTGGATTAACAATTCAACAATTTTGTTAAAAAGAAACAATCTTGCTTGCAAAATCAACATTTTTGTTATCTTGAAAATTTAACTATTTGGCTAAAAGCTCAACTATTTTGATAAAAATTAATATCTTTTGCTTTAAAGTTCAACTATATGGTTATAAAAGCAATTATTTGGTTAAAAATTAATTTTCCTTTTCATTTTCCTGTATAATACAACCATTACGTTGCGATACAGCTGTTATCGGTTAGAGTTCAATTTTTTGTTGTTGAAAGATTCGAATATTTAAAAATACATATTCGTAGGTAGAAACTTTCATTATTTGGTTAAAGGTCGATTGTTTTCCTAAAAATGTAAATATGTAGTGAAAAATACAAGTATTTTGTTAAAAACTCTTCTAAAAAATTTCATTATTTGTCTTAATATGTAACGGTTTTTGTTTGAAGTTTCATCTCATCTGATTTAAAATTCTACAACTTGGTTGCAAAGTCAGCTTTGCAGTACAAAAATTCAAAAATTTGGTTAAAAAATGCACTATTTTGTTGACAACGGAAATATTGTGTTCAAAATATTTTTTGGGTAAAAAATTCGTCTACTTGGCTTGAAAATTCATCTTTTATGGTACAATATTCATCTTTTCTTGTTGAAATAAATGAATTTGACTTTTTCACTTTTATTATTTATCAATTTTTTGCGCTTATTTGATGAATTTCACCTATTTTAACCGTCCATTCTACAATAAGGATGAAATTACGTAAATATATTTCAGAAAACTATCTTTTAGTTTCATGAACTAAAGTTTGTCATTTTAACGCATCTTAGAATCGTTCAATAATTTGGAAATATTTTTTAAGCATAAGTTTTTTATTCTAAAAACAAGTTTCTATTCATATAAAAACAATACGCATCCTAACATGAAGTGGTTCTGAGCCAATTTGTAGACATAATTTAAGCGAAAAATTTCATTAAATAAAATGTTATTGCAGCTGGTGCCATTTTGCAAAAATGTAATTTTCTAGTTTTAATATATTTTATAACAAACGTTTATAACCTTTTTTGTAGATCTTTTATGGTTAAACAACTTTTTATGTTTACTTTTTTCGTCTCTTGTGTGCTTTTTCCAAAAATTTAATTTTCTTAATTTTATTGTTATTTTTAACGACTGAACCAAAATTACGCGTCCTATTAAAAATTATCAGGCAGAAACTACACCTCCTATCTAAAAGTGTTTAATGACGAGTTTGTAGATCTTCTTTACGTGCACCTCTTTTGTTTATTTATATTTATTCTTATCTTGCATTGTTTTACCGCGAAATGGAATTTTTTATTTCTCATTATTTTTTTGTCCGACCAACATTTTAATATTCTACTTTTCAAGCAAATTAAAAAAAGTTGTTAATCTTGTAAGGATTTTCAAAATCAGCGTTTATCTTTTTCTGACTTCCGTCATATTGTGCGTATTGGCTCTAAATTACCATTTTCATTTGTTGCTTTTTCAATTTACAAATTCTATAATTTAGAACATAAAAAAGTTCTGAAATCACCAAAAAACTTTCATCATTATTTATAGAGCTTCTAAAATTTATTTTGAATAAACGATTTTCTACGGTCTTGCCAATTATTATAGGTACACATTTTTATGAACTGCTAAAAATTTTAATTTTCAAAGCTTTTAACTTTTTTTGCAGCTGAATTTTAAATTTTTAACATGAAAACATTTCCAAATCCCAAAAAAACGTTCATGATTATTAGTAGAGCTTCTCAAGTTTATTTTGAAAATATTATTTTCTACCGGCTTACTAATTATCATAGATACACATTTTTACAAAATGTTAAAAATGTTAATATCGAAAGCTTTCACCTGTTTTTGCATATGCATATGGATTTTAGACTTTCAACGAAAAACTTTTAAGTTCATTTATAGAGGTTCTAAACTTCATTTTGAAAATATTATTTCTAACGTCATTCCAATTATTATAGATAAAAATTTTTATAAAGAGTTGACATTTTTTATTTTAAAGCTTTTATCTTTTTTATATGCATTTTACATTTTCAACATGAAAAAGTTTTAAAATCAACAAAAACTTTTATGCTTATTTATAGGAGCTTCTAAAATTTATCTAAAAAATATTATTTTCTAACATTTACAGAATAAAAATTCATAAAAATATAAAAATTCAAATTGTTTAGGGAGAAAATGTTACCTTATAAAATCCTTCAAATTAAATCACACATCTTCCGATATCTAAAAATTACTATTTGATTTTGTAGAAAATTTAGACCAAGTAAAAGCCACCTTAAAATTAAACAATTATCTATTGCCGTAAATAGAAAATGTTATGAAAGAATATATTTATGAAATGTGCAATATTCCTTTATAGAGAAAAAGAAAAAGAAATGGTTAGAACATTACAAAAAAAAGTTCTAAGATAAAAATTGTTTGCTAAAATATTCTATTTGTATTTAAGAAGATGTCCTGTGTATTTCATTCAAAAAATGTTTAGAGGCCATTTTCCAGTTTATAACGTTAATTGTAAAGAAATTACAAATTTTCGTGTTCTGAGGCTGACGAAAACTTCAAAATCTTTTATCTGAATTTTTATTTAAAGAAAAAATCTAAACCCAAGAAAATTTAAACCAAGAATTTAAACAAAATTTTTATGAAGATAATGTTTCCTTTTCAGAAAAAGTATCGATAGTATATTGTAACTCACATTCCAGTTCTTAATTTCAGTTAATCGATTAGCCAGAACACATCCAGCTGAGCCAGCACCTACGATTATAAAGTCATATTTTTCTGGTTCAGGTTGAATATTAGAATTACTGTCCCTCGACGATGAAAATAAATCAGCAACAAAAGCCATGAACATTATTGTTGATGGTTGACATGCCGAGGCAGACGAGTTGGCAGAACATGATGCTGAAAAATTCGCTGGTATCCACGTCATGTTCCTACAAAATATTTAAGTATCTGATATTTTTTTAATACTTAAAAAGTAAGGAAAAAATAATCTAATTTTTTTTAATGTTAATAATTATATTTTATAAAATTATCTTTGGTCATTCATATACACCCTAAAAAACTCTGGATTCAATAACGGGAATAGAATCTTAAATGCGCCCGTATTATAAATTATAAATAAAGGTATCAGAAATATCTGGTTGAAAATTTTTGGTTAGTCTTACCATAGATTCGAATAATTTTGACTAGATTTTCTTGGAAGATTACCCAGAAATTTTTACTAGAAAGTTTTTTGGTAGCCTGCGAATACATCTTTCTGTTTAAAATAGAGAGATATGCTGGTAAACCCATTAGATTTTACGTTAAGGTCAACCATATATTCTTGTAGATATCGATTTTCGACTATCGAATTTTGTAATTTTCTAGCTTTATGGACTCTTTCTAACCCCGTCTGAAATAACATGGACTGCATCTGTTCTTGAAACTCTTCTATGAAGACTATTTGTTTCGGGATTGTATAATTATGCACTTAGATCACTTGTTCTCTACCAAAATTCTCGAAAATTCACTTTTTTATTTATTGTCTACAAGGTTGCTATTGCCCAGAAGAAGAAGAATATTTTTTAAATCAAAAAATAAACTCAAAGATAAATTTGTCTCGGAAAAAAGCATCATCTTCTTTTCTGTCTCGATTTACCAATTTAATATATGTTTTGTACAAGAAAATTATTTGGTTGCAAGATTAGGTGAAGTTTGTCACAAAAGGATATTGTTTGTTACAAAAAGATTCTTTTTCAGACAAATTAAATTCCCCGTAACCTTAAATTTGAGAGTAAATTTAATTTGTTTCACGAAGCATCCTTTTGGCACAACAGGAAATTTCTCTAACTGTATGTACACAGTTTGAAAATATCATTGTGCCACTGTTGTATAGACAGATAACGCGCCACTTTTGTTGAAACACAACTGAATTCACGCTTCGATATAATTATTTATACTTTTATAAGTTAAAACGCATTTAGCAAATCGTGATTATTTAAAAACTGGAAGCTTGCGATAAAGCCTCACTTGACACATCCAGCAACACGACATGAGACAAAAGACAGATTTCTGGAAATTGACATAAGGCGAATTATCCATGTTTGCGGATTAAAATCGCTCGAAATTTCTAATCAGACGGGTCTATTAAATTCAATTAGAACTTCTTTTTTAGAGGCATTATGCAACGTCACTAATTATAACATAAGGCAAATAATCGTAAGCAGAATTATGAAAATACTATGATAATATGAAATAAAATACAATATTATTTTCACTTACCAAGATGCTTAAGGCTCCCACCACTTTTATCAGAGATAAATTATTTTATTTATAAAATACTGTCAATTATTAGAAATTGTAACGCGGCATTTTCTGAAATAATTTAGTGTATGCGATATCGCAAGAAAATTATATGGTCAAAGGCGATTAAACTGAAAGAACGGAAAGAACCCGATCGCATGATGATAATCAATTGGAATCAAATCCTAATCGACCAGATCTCTTATATATGTACGCATTTACCGCGTGTATAGATATTAAAATCTCTGCTTAAGAAAAATAAAGTTATTATTATTATTCATTCATGTCTCAGGCTTAAGGTGGTAGCAGCCCAAAATATCAAAGGCATTTTTTGTTAGAATGTGATTTTTATTTTTGAATGTTCTGCGCGGAGCTGTCACGGTATATATTATCAGGCAAGGACTGGGTTGCAG
>JAWWLR010000148.1:17227760-17240359 GCA_035041075.1 Acraspis erinacei | reverse complement strand
ATTCATATATATGCATTAAAAGAAAATTTATTTAAAAGTTCATACAAAAAAATCAGTTTCAGGTCTACTAAACTATTAAGAAATCCATTTTTTTCAATGAAAAATATTAAATCTTGAAAAAAGAGACTGGAGAGATTATCCTGAGATTTGTAGAAGAATTGATAGAATATTGTAAGCTAAGGATTAACTGAATTTAAAAAAAAAACGAATTTTGGACATAAAAAGTGAAGTGCCTCTCGAAATAAATAATCAATCAAAATTTAAAAAATATGGCATTAGACCTACAGCTAGTCAAATTATTCCGAAAATTTGGACTAACCGATCAAATATTTTAGGCTACTTAACTGATGTGCTCAAAAAGATTTTTGGGATAAAAAGTGAAATAACTCCAGAAGTAATTAATTAATCAAAAATGTCATCAAAATTGCATCAAAGCTTTATCCAGTTTATTTATCCTAAAACTTGTAGGTGAAACAGCGAAATAATGTAGACTAGGAGTCTAATGAACTGCTAAGAATTTAATTATTGGCAAAAAGTAAAATAACTCTAGAAATAACTAATATTTTAAAATTTCCTAAAACATGGCATTATAGCTTTAGCTAGTCAATTCATCAAAAAATTTAGAGACGAATCGATACAATTTTCTAGGCTAAAATCAACTAAACCTCTAAAAAAATGAATTTAGGCGTAAAAAGTAAAGTAACGCTAGAAGTAATTATTGAATCAAAATTTACTGAAAATAGCACTGAAGCTTCATTTCTTTAATTTATCCTAAAAATGTAGGTGAATCAGTTAAATACTAGAGGCTACAGCTCGACTGCATTGCTAAAAATCTAATTTCTAGCCTAAAAAGGAAATAACTCTAGAAATAATTAATAAATAACATTTTTCTTAAAAAACAGCACTGAGGTGTCACTTATTTAACTTATTCTTACTTTTGTAGCTGAATCGAATACATCTTATAGGCTACAGGTAGAATACTTAAAGAAAACACTGTGGTTTTATTTAGTCAATTTAACCTTAGATTTTCAGACGAATCGATGGAATATTGTAAGCGACCGGTCGCCTGATCTGCTAAAAATTATAGCATTCAGGCATAGAAAGTGAAATTCTAGAAAAAATTATTTAATAAAGATTTCCTGAAAAATGTCAATGAAGCTTCATATAGCAAATTTACCCTTTAATCTTTAGACCTATCGATTGAATATTTTAATCTATAAATTGACTGAACTGCTAAAAAATCGAATTTTGGGAATAAAAAGTGAAGTAACTCCAGAAATAATTATTGCTTTAAAATTTCCTAGAAAATGACACTAAGGCTTCAGATAGTCAATTTACCCTTCCATCTTTAGACGGATCGGTTGAATATTGTAGACTCGAAGTCGACTGAACTGATGAAAAATTAAATTCTAGGCATAAGGGATGAAATATCTTTAAAAATTATTAATCAATCAAAATTTTCTGTAATAAAGCACATGAGCTCCATTTAGTAAATTTATCTTAAAACGTTTACGAAAATCGATTCAATATTGTAGTCTGCACTTCGACCGAAATGGTAAAAATGATATATTTGACATGATTTATCAATCTGCTATGTCCAGCTTCTGAAAAATGAACGTGTATGCAATATGCACCGTAGTTATTTTCTGGCGATTTGTTAATAACTAAAAAAAGTTTGATTTAAATCAATGCAAAATTGACCGAGATATTTACCATTTGTTCAAAAAGTCTATGCGCGGTTCTTTTTCTTACCTAGAGTCGATTTACTATTGCGAATCTTTATAATTATATATTTGTCGCATGAAATTCGATTTTAAATTGACTGGCACGAAATTATTTACTGATGGTGTAAATGATTGAAATTGGCGTTACTTCGTGATATTGTACTTGAACATTTTAAATTCGATGGAGGATGGGGTGGTGAAGGAGGTAGCGTGTCAACAACAGTACAAATTAGTGACAAATAGATCATTTTAATAAAGAATGACGAACGGGCCATATTTCTAACTTTTTAAAAATAGGAAGGTCATATTGCGAAACTTGCAAATAACTTATGATGATAACTTAATTCTGTTTGGACGTATGCGAAGATTTATTTATGATCTTTAAAAGTAAACAAATTTTAAACGGCATTTGTCCTCAAAGTTGAAAATGACGCTATTGCAAAACACCCATAAGAGATTAAATACTTTTAATTACTTAAATATTTACTATCTCTTCGTCTTTAGATGAGGCAAATTCGATTTATCAAATAAAAATATCCCAGAAGAACTACTTTCAACTTACCAATCCATCTTTAAAATATTTGTCATAATTTCGAAGGGCGAATCAGATAGCGACTAGTACACATCTTCTATTGAAACATCAGAATATTCAGTTGCTCATAAAATTCGCTATAAAGCAAATGAATTTATTTGTAATTTAATAGCAAAAATGAAAAAAGCTATTTCCCTCTTCTTAAATTTGGCTGTTGTCTCTGCTTTTTTAGGTAAGTATACAAATATAAAAACTGGTGGCCTTATTGATTCGCAAATAAAAAATATGCCGTGGACGCATGACTGTTAGATCTCGTGCTATACGCTTGAAAACGTATTTATCTTGCGCTTCGCGTTCGACCTTTGTACATCCCCCAACCCATATAGAAAATTATCGGGGCAGACTTGCTTTTATTACGAAATTTTCTGGGCTTTCAACTCTAGGCGGTATTTTCGGACCCCAATCGTGTGCTGGCTAGCCCGACATGACCAATAATTTTCTAATTATCAAGCCAACATATTTTTGTGCAGTTTTTTATAAAAAACTTTCCGAATAAAAGATAAAACCATCGACAACAGTAATTTGGTGATTCTGAATTCTCTTCTGTTAAAGCTCCTCCGGCTTTAACGAACACATTCTCATCACCTTGCATCCTTTTTCCAAGAATTTAATTTGTTTATCTTAATGTTATTATTACGATTAAAACAGAAACTAAGCGTTCTATCAAAAATTGATGCATAGGAAATTTGGAAATCTTTTTGTGATGAAAAACTTTTGTTAGATAATTTGTTTCGTACTTCGTGTAGACCTTGTATAAATTAAATTTTTTTTAATAATATTTTTTACGTTCAATAAACTACGCGTCCTATAAACAATGATTAAGAATAAATTTGTAGATATTTTACAGTGAATGATTGTTATCTATTAATTTTCTTCGTATCTTGTGTCGTTTTTCCAGAATTTTATTAAAAAACTCGTTGATATTATTTTATACGATTAAAACCAAAACTACGCGTTCTATCAAAAGATGATTAAAAACAAATTTGTAAATCTCTTCTGGTAAATAATATTTCTTTTATTACTCTTATCACTTATCAATTTTTAATCGAACAAACCGATTAATTGAAATCAATTTGAAATACTTTAAATTCAGTATAATTTGCACAGGATACTCTTGAATTCGGTTGATTTCTCTACAATTAAATAATTTCTCTTTGATTATATTATGGTTCCTAAAAAACAGTAATTTAATATAGAAATTAGATTTCAATCAATTGTGCTCGTAAAATTTGGATTTTAAAGTATAATATTTAAGTTTTCGGGGTTTTATGAAATCCCCTTGAAAACAAAAATCAGCATTAGGATCATTTTTAAAAAAGTCAGTGAAATGAAGTATGAATAATTAGGAGAAATTCTGTTAGCTGTACTAAAAACCGAAAAGGAAAATATTAAGAACAAACATTTTGTCATTTAGAAATACGGTAACCGAACTGGAGGAGGTGAAACGTTTAATTAGCCGTTTCTGTTTATTTTTACAGGGTTAGGATATTCTGTAAGACGGACCGCTCGTGTACATCCTATGTCTGACCCACCTGTCGATTTTTATGATCATTTTGGTCTTTTAACACGAGAAGGAAAAGGTCCATTTCAAGCGTTACCGCAAGATATTCATTTGATTGGAACATACTTTGGATTCTATGTTTCATTCATTAACTTGGCAGATTATCATGTTCGTGCGATGTATAACTTACAGGAAAATCGGGTTAAAATAAACATAACTAACATGAGGGATGTCCGAGAAATGAACCGAGATGAAAAAGAGCGTTACGACGTAGACTATATAATAACACCTGAAGAGCTGAATCGCCGTATCAATCGCGGAGGTCATCAAATTAATCGACTAAATTAAAACAAAATTGAAAACCATTCCGTTCTTAATGTCAGATGCTAATTAGCTAAATAAAAAATTCTCCATTACGTGAATTTAATGTATATATTTATTATTTTCTTTGCCTTATTATTGATCACACCTATTGATAAAAAATTTAGATATATATACAATATCCTTTTTTATAAGTTTAAATAATATTAATGTTAAAAAATCCATTCGAAACTTTTATAATTAACTTAGGGCATGCAAGTGAATTTTATTTTCAATGTCGAAAAAGTATCAAGCAGTTCCGGACAAACACATACTAGTTAAACAATTATTTGGGCGCAATCTGAAATGTTCAATGTAAAAATTCCTAAGCACAAAAGATATTGCGAAACAAAATTGAACCTTCGAAATTCTTGATTCGAAAAAGGCATAGAGAAAAACTAAGAAAAACTACTTTTTAAATTGAAACCAGTTAAAATGTTAAGTAATTTCAAGCAGTGACTATAAATTCTCTGCTATTTTTCCTGATAAATTAGTAAATTTGACGGATTAATGAAATTATGTTTTAAAACCGAATTTATTATTACGGTATCCTCAATCTCTAACTCAAATTTGTTTAGGAAATATGGGACGATTAATTTACGTATGATTTTTATAATTTTGTAAACTAAATTTTATATGGCCCATGTTTTCAAGGTTGATCACGACAATACTGTAAATAACTGATAGCGGTATCATGATATCACGAATTCTTAAGACCTAGTCCGACGTGTAAAAAATACTGTTTTTGTTGTCGCCACTCCCCTTCCCCTATTTTCTTTTATTTGGTATAAAAATAATTATGGTCTAATTCCGTCCGACTATAAAAAGTGTTCATTATTTCGGTTATGTGCAAATCACAAATGACTCATGTAAAATACCTAAGTATGAAAATAAAATGATGATATATCAATGAAAATATCTTCGCCCTAATTTTATTCAGAATTATACCCCTTAAATAAAAAATCTGTCTCCATAGGGGGTTACAAATTTATAAAGAATTTTTTTCACATACCTTAGATACTTTTGGCCTCGAATAATTACAAATGACCTTATAAAGGTTAAAATATGTGAAATTGATAAAATACATCTAGACTTTTCTAAACTATCCCTTAGTTCTAGAATGACTTCAGAAATATTGTAGAAATATTTAATAGTTTCTTTATTCAGTTGAAGACATTTCGAGGTCCACTTTTGGGGCTTCGAAGAGAAAATGGCAAAATACAGGTTTTTTTGCCTAAAGTGACGAAGGAAAGCAAAAAGTGTCCAATTTTAAATATACCTCTTAAATTAATTTTTGTTAATAAAAGTTCCTTTCCAATTTCCCTAGGAACCATAAGAAACTTTTTTATTATTATAAAACCTTCTACTATTCTTAAAAAGATTCTACATTTTTAGTTCCAAACCTGAAAAAATATAAATTTTTTTTATTATTTGAAATCATTTCAAAACTTTTGTTAATTAATTTTTTTCGTACCTCGTGTAGGTTTTGAAAAAATTAAATTTTTTGTTTTAATAATAGTTTTTTACGTTGAACAAAACTACACGTCCTCAAAAAAATTATTCAGTCTAAATTTGTAGATATTTTACAGTTACTCTTATTTTATACGATTGAAACGAAAACTACGGGTCCTATCAAAAAATGATCAACAAACAATTTTTAGATATTTTCGGTGTGAACAATTTTCATCAATTTTTTTTATCTTGTGTCGTGTTTGCAAGTATTTTATTCATAACATTTTTAATGTTAATTTTCACGATTAAAACAAAAACTACGCATGTTAAAAAATGATTAAAAACAAATGTTTAGATCTATTCTAGTAAACAATTTTTCTCTTATTACTCTTATTACTTATCAATTTTGAATCTAAAAACCTGCTCAATTAAAATTTTTCAAATTTTTTCCTTAAAAACACATCGCTTGAAATTACTGAATTTTTTCTAAATTAATAAGTATTAAATTACTATTGATACATCAAAATTTAACAATATCACTTATAAATTACGAAATTTCAAAATAATATAATTAAAATTGTAACGTGGAAAGTTTTTAGCTCTTTGAAATTTCGATTATTTAAGGCTTGCTATTTAGGAATGTCCAGGTTTTAATATTTAATTTATAATTGTTTGTTTTATATGAACACCCAAATACTGCTACCATTGAATAATTTTTATTTTTTCTAATTACATTTTGTAAATTTTAATGGTTTAAAAATGTAATATTTATGATTGAAACAATATTTGAATAGAATTTGAAATTTAATCATTTAAACGTTTATATTTCTTAAACTACTAAGCCCTATAATACTTAAAGTATAGTTCGATTGATAAAAAATATCAAGTTATAATTGCAGCTGATCAACTAAAAGCGTTCTTTACAAACAAATTTTAAACTGTAAAGAAATTCGCACGGAATTTATAAAAAAAAGTCCACAGTAAGTCGCGTTAAATTTTTTAAGATAATGAAGAAAGAAAAGTATCAGACACTGAAAGAGTGAAATAATACATTTATTTGCTCATGAATATAGTGCGAATAATTCCCATTGATTTTGAAATATTGTTTCCTCAATCTTAAGAAACTTGAAAATCAAAACAATTTTTCAACAAATGTCATTGAACTTGAAGAATTCTGAATCTGGGTTTAAAATATTTCTTTTTAAACTGTTCAACTTGTCTAATTTCATTATTTTAATATGAGAGAAGTTCCTAATTAATATTAATTTTGAACTTCAGGAACATTCATTTTGCAGATTTGAAACTTAAAATTACTGAAAAATGAAGATTGGAAATTTGCGAATGCATAAGTTAAATATGAATTTTTCCAGTTATTAATAATTCAAAATTCACAGGCAAATTCCTCTATCGAAATAGCGGGATAAATTGTTTTAAATGAAATAATTATGCTTTGAAATCCTAAGATTTGAAATCAAAATGTAGTGCATTTAGAAGAAAATAGTTAAATGTTCAACGAAAAGAGACGACTATTCAGCCCAAAGACAAAATTTCAGCAAAAGAGTTGAGTTTTTAACGTATTTATGAAGTCGAAGAGTTTAGAAGATTGTGGATTTTTAGTCCCGAAAGATCAATATGCAATCAAATAGATAAATTAAAACAAACTTTAAACAAAAGAAAATTTAAACAAAAATCAGTTTTAACGCGAAAAAAACTAATTTTTTGGAATAAAGCTGAATTTTAAACACAAAAGTTAATTTTCAAGCGGAAAAATAAAATTTTAACCAAAAAACATGCCATCTTTTGAGTTAAAAAAGAATTTGTTAAATAAATAAAAACAATTTTCTGAGTAAAAAAGTAAAATTTCTTCAAAATTTTCCATATGAAAAATACTTATAATACTCATAATTCTCAGTATCCAATGCAACTAATGACTTTAAGTGCATAAAGAATTTATTAAATCAATAAAATCGATCAAATATGGAGAGCAGTAAGGAATTAAATCAAAAAAATTAAATTTTTGGTAATAAGGAATGCATGTACATGTATAACCAGTCAGAGTTAAGGACAGGGTAATAACGAATTTCATTTTTTCTAAATATAAAGAAAACTGCTCACTGGAGAATTTTTCGAGCAACTGAATATTCTGATGTTTTATGACAGCATATTTTTTTATTACTTATTATCCCCTCCTCGTTCCCTTGTACTCCCGGATTTACATGCGAAAATTAAAAAAGTCGGAAAACCAATATCATAAAATCGTACTGCACAATACAGATAGCAAATAACGAATTTTATCGTTTTCTTAACTTAATGATGTCGACATAAACTGCTTTATTATAGGTTAGTCACTAATGAACATGAATTCCAAATGATATATTTAAAAAAAAGCATACATGATCTTTTTTTAAATTTAAACTATTTTTATTTTGTGTTAATCATTTTAAGCAGCTTTTATATTTTGCATAATATTTTTATTTTTGCTATTCAGACGATTTTTAATTTTCATTAATTATTATAAAAATTATAATATCAACATGAAACTGATATATTATTTATAAAAGGTTTTTCATAATAAAATATTTTCTGAGTATTCCAATAAAAGAGCGGGGTAACGATGCGTTCCGAAAATCTTGCAATCATTTCTTATGAAAACATGATTGAATTTCAATTACCTAAAAATTTATGTACTAAATTTAAAATTTACATAATTAAATTTACAAAGAATCCCTGCATATACAACAAATCATGGAAGACCTCATCAGAATTGAAAAAAAAGTTGAATTTTTCAACAAATATCATCAAGATCCCCAATTTTCAACAATTCTAGGTTATGTTAGCAATTTACACCAGTAATAAGTATTTTTAATAAAAAATTATTATGTTTCGTAGATTTCAATTTTTTAACAGTTTTCGTTTTAGGTATAGTTAGCATTTTTTACCGGAAATTAACACATTTATACAAAAATCATGATATTTCGAAGAGGATTCACAATGTTCTATACCTCATTTCTCCTCACTTAACCTACCATCATTTACCCTTACTTCTCCTCACTTCAGCTCTTAAAAAAAAGTACGCCGGATGGGCAGACGAACAGCTGACCAAAACTATAGGAAGAACAATTTTAGATTCTGCTAGTTTCCAGCCGAAATTCGCTACACATATATAAGAAAGTTTACAATTTTAGAACAATTTTAGGTTATGTTAACATTTTTTATCGGAAATCAGTTCTTATATAAAAAATCAGTTTTAAAAGAAAATGTACAATCCTAAAGAATTTTTTTGATTTTATGTTTAAGTTTTTCCTCTTAAGTAGCCGTTTTTATAGAAAAAAAAACATTATATTCTAAGGAATATTTAGAATATTTAAACAATCGTAGTATATGTTAACATTTTGCACTTGAAATATTATTTTGAACAAAAATCATGAGTTCTGAAAAATGAAACTTACAATTTTTAACAACTTTAGGTTATGTTAGTGTATTTGATTGGAAATTAGTATCTTTTAACGAAATTATGAGCGGTTTGATTATATATATAATATTATATATTAATTCTAAAGTGAAGATATTAATTTTCTCTAAGTAAACCCGTGGAACACACTTCAAAAATCAAAAATAGTTTTTCAAATTTTGTAATTCAACTGTTGTATGATTAATGTTTGATTAAGAATTAATCAGTTTTAGTAAAAAATTTAAGTATTTTCTTGTAAATTCGTTTTTGCATCGCTGACTAGTTTATTTTATTTTTAATTAAATTTTGCCTTAATAGCACCCATTAAGTTTTTCGTTGAAAATCCATCTTTGAAGGTTGAAAATGAAACTCCGTCATACAAAGTTCACCTGCTTTCTTAAAATTTCATGCTTTTGGTTGAAGATTCATAATACAGTTGAAAAGTCGATCTTTTTATTATTAAAAGTTACTTTTTTTAACTAAAAAATTAACTGTTTTGTTCTAAATGCAACTAATTGGTTACAAATGTTAATTTTTCGTCGAAAATTTCTCTTTTCAGCTAGAGAATCGCATAATTTTCTAAAAGTCATACCATTTGGTACAAAAATTAACTGTTTTGAAGAAAATCCTTTTTTCTAATTGAGCATTAATGTGTTTAAATCTTAATTTAAGTATTTCATTTTTAATTAAAAAATCATATTCTCTTGTTTAAAAATTTAAGTATTGAGTGAGAGATTTTAGAAATAGAAAAATATGACTAAAATTTGGACTAACATTAGATCCATCGTTGGAAATTTATGTACTTAATTGGAAATTCGCTTTTTTTTGTGTTGAAAACTCATCTTCTTGGTTGGAAATACAACTATTTGGTTAAAAATGTATGTATTTTATGGAGAATTTTGTCTCCTGTGATTAGCGAATACATATACAAAATATTGTATTTATTGTTCTTTTATTTCGAATTGCATCAAAATAATTGCATCGCACTAAAAAATCGTTAAATCGTGTCAATAGTGTGGTGACTCTGATTCCTATGAATAAATAATTAAATTGTTTAAAAAACATTGACCCATATTTTAAAAACCTACCCAAGATATACGCAATCTGGGACCTTTTTTGACCTTCTAAAAATGAGTAATCTCGGGGACCTATTATTGCATACAGAAGTGTTAGTGGCTACCGGATTTATTGTGCGTGTTCATTTTTTAGTTATCTTTAATTCTGGATTGAAAATCATAATTATAAAAGTTAAAAACGCAAAGTGAGAATGTTTTTTGCTCCGAATATTCTTATTATTCTCCCAAGTGTGAATGCATCAATATTTCATATTAGAACCTTTTCTTTCTATTCTAAAACGTTTTAACTAATTTAAATATTGTTTAATTTGGAGTAAATCAAATTCCAGTCTCTCCAAATACGAAAAATTGCTTTCTTAGAAATTGTATATTCCTCAATTAAGTGGAATCAAAAAATAAGTTGTACAATGAGAAAAAATTGCTTAACAACTTAACAATAAATAGAAGGATTGAGGACGAAACTCTCGGATTTCTACCCGGCGAGCTTGGAAGGAAAGATTAAAACAAATTCGCGATTCTGTCGACGCTGCTAATCCAATTCTCTGTGGACAACGAGGGTCGACCTTTGGTGAGTTAGATCTTCTTGGCACCCTTAAATGGATCGTGTGTCTTTAGAAAGACTGCTCCTACAAAGCAGCGGTTCGCAAACCAGAGAGTATCCCTGGGGTCGACCACACAAATGTTCAAATTGATTTCTTTATACATATTTTCATAAGAATCTAGCATGCTCTAATTGTATTTTAAAAAGTTTGTTTCAGTAATGTTAATGTAAGCAGGCTGCTAGTTCAAGGAAAAATCAATTTTCTTCATAAAATTTCAACTCCTAAATTTATAGATTTATAGAAAAACAAAGGTCTACACACGGGTCACGCTCGCTGCTAAAGAACTATTTAAGTGCTTTAGCATGAGTACATATACCGCTAAGACGTCTCCTCTACACTAAGTATGGAGCAGGGGAGAGGAAAACTGCTGAAAACCACCTTTCTATTTCAGACAGTTTCACACTATTTAAATTATTGGAAAAGTAGTTGAAAAACACAGCCAATACACGACCTGGTTGTACTGTGTAAATGGTCACCCATCCGAGTGCTATCCGCGCTCGAAATGGCTTCACGTCTGGACTCTTCCCAAGTCGAGGTTCAACGCGCAGATAATACTGTCATTTATTCAAAGTAATTGTTTAATATATCAGTTTGTTGTCGACTTATTATTAGAATGGTATCTGCAACAACAGATTGTCATTATTTTAAAACCTTTAAACAACTTATAAAGTTATAAATAATTTGTTGACATATTAGGATTCCTTGAGAGATCAATTCACAAAGAAGAAAAGTTAATATTGGGATGAAAACAAGTCACTGGAAAGAGATTTTCTACGAAAAAGAATTTTCAATTGTTTAAGCAATTTTTGTTGAAAAACTTTCTTCAAAAATGGCAGTGCAGAAAAACGAATAGCACTATTCGCTTCTAAGGGAAAATTTCATAGAGTCCATGTGTGAGACTATTTTAACCCTATTTGTCGTATATTATAAATAAACAATTACATCGCGAGACACCCGCTTCCAAAACAAATTGCCCAATACAGGGACTCGATGTAAATTTTTCCGTAGAATCAAATGTTGCTGTTAGTTTTTCGTGACTCACATTTTTAAACAAAAAGTTTCAAGAAAAATGATTTATGAAATTTTGAATTCATTTTTTACGAAAACTCGTCTTTTATTTCAATGTTCTCATCACAACATTAACTTTTTTACTATATCAATGGTTCTGCCCATACAATAAATAGGTGAAAAAATTGTTATATCGTTAGAAGTTATTTATAGATTTTCAAATCATGATAACTCTTCGTTACGAAAGCCATTCTAATAATGTATTTCAAAAATTTTTTTAATAATTTTTTTCTACAACAAACTGATATATTGAAGAGTTTTCTCAAATAAATTGTTTATAACAATGAACTTGTATATTGAATGAAATATTTATGTTCATTAATTATAATTAATAGTGAGTTTGTTGATGCACTTTTATTTTAGATTAAAAATTATATTCTTAAAATTTCTAATTTTGTCACTGTATTCGTTTATTTATTCATGCACACAAAATTAAATTTAAAAAATATATATATAATATTGTGTGTAAAAGAGAGTATTCAATTATTCAAGCAATTTTTACTTATTTCAGTACTATGTTTTTCATTTAAATCTTAAAAAGTTACTATGTTATGGAATTATTGGCGCAGTTAATGAATTTTCATAGTGATTTTCATTTTTTAAATAATTGCGAACTGTTTTTATACAAAATTGCAATAATTTGTTCGTTGACAGTGTCATTAAGTCCAGATGACAACACTTTTTATGATGAATAGGGGAACAATTGAACCGCCGCATCGTAGAACGGGATATAAAATATTTTTCGAGGAGTGTGAGGGCCCCTGGTCGCTTTT
>JAWWLR010000148.1:17210249-17225347 GCA_035041075.1 Acraspis erinacei | reverse complement strand
AAGGAGGAATATACCCACAGCGAATACACCCATAATACTTCGCAGCGGTATTTTGGATTTTTATCTACCATGAAAGACTGGTATGATAAAAGTCCTTAAGTGTGAAGATTCTCATTTTATAGGTGATTAAAGAAATGTTTTTCAGCATCAGATTTCCAATTGAAACCACAAAAGCACACCTTAAGGATATTTTTTAGTGAAATTGAATCAT
Source organism: Acraspis erinacei (assembly GCA_035041075.1). NCBI lineage: Eukaryota > Metazoa > Arthropoda > Insecta > Hymenoptera > Cynipidae > Acraspis > Acraspis erinacei. The sequence goes on along the minus strand of JAWWLR010000148.1, from coordinate 17,225,136 downwards.
GATAAACCGAAGTTGAAAAATTAATTTATATAATTCCGAGGAACAAAAACGAGAAAATCGCTTCTTTTGGACCAAGAAATCAATCAGAAAGGTTTTAAGTGTAAAACGAAATCATATTTTAAAATACTTCCATTTTTTAAATAATTCAATTTACAGCAAAACAGAATACAATATTTTAAAATTCAAGTAATTGTGGGACATAATTTTATATAAATAGTAAAAAATATAAAGGCAAAGTACACATAGGTCAATGCATACCTTCTCCATCAATTGATTATATCGATTAAAAAAAGTTTTTATACGTAATATGTTAAGGTCTAAGTTGAATTTTGACATTCCAATGTTCACATTAACTAATAATAATAATTTAAAGTCAGTGTATCCTTAAACATGAAGTGAAAAACATAAAAATAAGCTCTAAAACATTTTGAAGTTGTAACTTTAAAAATAATATACCTTGAATATAAATAATTAAAATAACAAAGCGGAAATAACTATAAAATCAAATTAAAACTCAATATTTAGATTTTTCAAATGTGGCTTCTTTTCTGATCATAACAGTCTTTAGAACATTTCAATAATTAATAAATAAAAATATAGGACACTTTTAACATTATGAACAATCTAATAAACCAAATTACAAAGCATTCCTAAAATCTAAAAAGATTCCAAGTTCAAAAAGCCCAAATACAATGTTTTCATGATTGGAAGCTAACAATTTTTTTGGTATAAAAAATGGTTAGCTTCTGTTTTTTTGTTCTTGAATTAAAAACGACAAAATTCAAGGAAATATTAGATTTTAATAGTTCTAAAATATAAGGCATCCAATTTCGAAGGTTTTAGTAATTTTTAGCTTTAAAAATTCAAAATGTCCCAGTTTGCATGTTCGAAAACTTGAATGTCATCAAAATATCACACTTACGGGATCCTCTGTAAATATCATTTAGCGGAAATTCTACTGATTTCATTAGTATTTGAGTGCTTAACTAAAAAAATAGTAAAATAATTACACGTTCATTTCACTAATCTCAATTAGTGAAAATATTGACTAATTCTTTAGTAAGTGAGAAATTCCACTTTTTCCTCTTGTTTTCAATAAACTCTTTTTTTATATTTTTCGTTCAGAGTTAATAAAAAATTCTACTATTTGTTTGAAACTTTAACTCTTTTGTTCAGAATTGCTTTTTTTCGTCGAACTTAAATTTTCTTAACTAAAAATTTACTACTCTATTTTTGACCAAAAATTTATCCTTTTCAGTTGAAAATCCAACTATTCAATTTTTCATTGAGAATTGACCTTTTTTGGTTGAAAATGTATTTATTTTGTTGTAGATTCGTCTTTAAAGTAAAAAAATAATCTTTGTGATTGAAAATTAAACGATATGGTTGCTAAATTTAATTAATTTATTACAAATTTATTTTGTTAGTCAAAGGTCCATTTCTTTGATTAAAAGTTGAACGTCTTTCTTAAAATTCATGACATCAGTGGCAGATCCATCTCTGTGATTGTCAATTTGTTAATACAACTGGTTTTATTCGTTGTTAAAAATCAATATTTAGGACTGCTAATCTACCTACTTCATTTTTGTTTTAAATAATTTTCTCGTTTTTACTCTTATACTATTTTTTTTCGTTTCTCGTTCCAGCTTCAATTATTTAGTTGAAAATGAACTTTCACGTTAAAAAATAATATTTTCGATTTGAAAATTCAGCTAAAAAATAGCTAGGTATTATTTAAGGATAATAAAAGATAATTTTTAGTTATTGGAATAAAAATTAATTGTTTGAATATTTTTGTTAAAAATCTATGAAGTTAAGGTAACCAGGGACTCTACGAGGAGCTCAAAAATTGTTTCGGGGTGAGTTTTACACCGTGTGATTACTTAGAGTTAGATTCGTCTTCTTAGGTTCTAAATTATATTATTTTGGTGGAATTCATATTTTTAAGTCAAACATGTAACTTTTTTGTACAGAATTTGGCTGTTTAGGTTGAACATTTAAAAATTTATTTGAATGTTTTTTAAAGAAAATAAAAACCTTCTTTCGTTGAAAAACCAACTATTACAGTTAATTTACAGTCAGGATGAAAGTTAATCTTTTCTGGCAAAGATGTAACTTTTTTGTATAACAATCACGTTTTTGGACGAAAAATTCGTCCTTTTCAATTGAAAATTCAAGTTCCTTCTGAAAAATATATCTTCTTGAATAAAAAATTGAACTAATTCGTTCGAAATAAATACGTTTGGTTCATAATTAATTCATTTTGTTAAAACTTAAATTATTTTGTTTTAAATTAATCGTTTTTTTCGATTATAAACTGTTTTTTTCTCGAAAATTCACCCCTAAACATTGCACATTTATCTTTTTTGGTAGAAAATGTTTAGGATGGAAATTCATATTATATTATAGTATAATTATTTTCCCTATTTTGAGAGTACTTTGGGCTTCAAAGTCTGTTAAAACATTATTAAATTACGTTTTTTTTATTTTAGGCGTTTATCAAATAAAATGAATGTCAAAATTTTGACTTAAAATTGTAAAGGGAAGGATAAAAAATGTTTTAAAAATATATTGAAGTTATTTTTGAAAAGTCCTTAATTTAACAGGAATTTGCCAATGATTCCATAATCTAACAATGGAACATTGTGCTCTGAAGCAATTAAGTTCTAATTCATATGTGACATTGGTTTCGTATTTACCAACCAACAAATCCTAATATTACCTCTAATCATTAACATGATTCATTATCTCGTTTCGTAATTGGGCTAGTCAAAGAGATTCCTTGTTTTCGGAATTAATTCAAAATTAGTCCACGAGTATAATCAATTTTCCACCATCGAGATATTTGCAAGAAACTTTGATAACAAGATTACAAGTAAAATTCAATTTTACAACATTCAAAGAATTGAATAATTTAATACAAATTTCGAAGTTAAAAGACATAAAAGGATAACTTCAAAAATGGGAACGTAAAAGAGAGTAATAACACAGTATTTCAACATATTTTAATTTCAACTTATTTCGCTCACAGACGGAATTTTATATGCAATTTGAACTAAGCATATAAAACTTTTTATCGTTTTCGATACCTTTCTCTTAACTTTTTACCACCTGATTCGTTTCACGAGACCATCATTACTTCTTAGGTATCTGCAATACAGCAAGATCGTACTTACTGCAATTAAAAATAAACTTGCAATTGTATTTTTATTATTTATAAAATTCTTAAAATGATTTCGTATCGATTTATAAATAATAAATTTCTCGATAAATCATGCATGACTTGGCAGATGTTTTCTGATTGGAACCACAGAGATATCCCGGTATAATTTCAGGTCGAGGACTCTAATTAAAATATGGTTCGTTTGCTTTTTATCTCTCTGCCTGAAATATCGAAATTCCATCACCATTGATCTTAATTTCATGGTACGGGTCAAAATGCCAAATCTGTGCTGGTGAGAAACTTCTACCCAGGAATTGCTCAGAGACATGAGATGGAGTTTAATTAATTATGATTTATGACTTTGACTCTTTCACAGAGCTTCATTTGATGAAAGCATCTTACAAGGTAAATACAATGCAGAAATGTGTGGGTATGCAAATCAACCTGCGTGTCTCTCTTTTATCTTTATTCCATTTTTCAGTTCATTAAGGATTGATTAAAATTAAAAATGAATTTTCATTTAAATAATAATATTGCGATTAGAGAAATGTTCATAAAGTAAGCAATAATTAGAAGCTCGGTTAAAAATGATTAAAATCCGATTTTTATGTTACAGGCCTCCGGAGAAATATGCTTTGTACCATATTTATACTAGAGTGTTCAGAAAATTAGAAGAAACCCACACGAAATATACAAAAAAATGGCTTTTTGTCAAATTGTCCGATTAATAAATCGAAAGAAAAAGTTTTGCTAGCACTCCTTAGAGATTAAAGCAACAAAATTGACATTTCCTAACAACCAAAACGAGTGTTATAAAAAGTATAAAAACTATTATTTATAGGTTTAATTTTGTGTCGCCCTTGTAGATAATCGTTCAAGTAAAAAAATATCAAGTCACAATGAAATCCTAAACAAAGGCCCTCTAAAGCACTAGATATGATGCATGTGAGGTATATGAGTATTTAAGTACCTAAACCAAATTAATTTTTTTTTTAAATTCAAATAGAGACAGAAGCACCAAAAATGTCCAATTTTATTTATTAAATTATCATAATTTATGATTGAGATAGTATTAGAATTGTCCGAAATTTGATATCACAGTTTTTTAGCGGATCTCCATGTTTCGAGACACCCTGAATCCGAAAATCAAGTTTTGACGACTTGCGAGTGAAGCAAGCGGCGCGCATAGCACGCGATAAGAATGTGCCCGCGGGGCGGGCAGATTTTTTTTTCATTTTTTATTGAATATTTTTTAGACATAAATCCTATAAAATCTTGAATAAAGTAAAAAATAATTTCCACGGGAAGTACTGGGGCAAAAAATGTTTCTATGGCCAAATCAATGTTTAGCCTACACTGCTCATTCGAATTGTAACTTTTCTTTTACATAAGAGCTTTTCAAATTTCGAAAAGATTTCTGTCCTTAGATATTTCCTAAAAAATGTGGTTAATCTTTTATCCAACAAAAACGTTAAATTTTTTATTAGATTTTCAGACATATCATTTTTTCAAGATTTTCAGATTGACCGAAAAAGGTCTTTTATCTGTGACGAAACAATCCAGAAGTAAGTTTCAGTGGAAGAGAATAATTCTAAAAAATGTTATTAAGTTATAAACAAATTAAAGAAGAAAATTTATTTTTCGGGATTCGCACTGTCTAGCTAATTAAAATCCATAGTTTTGGTGTAGACGTGAGAGAAATTAATGTTTTACTATTATTATTTAAAGATATATGATATTTGGCCATTCTTTAAAGATATTTTTATAAACAAATTCACACTTCGGATATTTTTCAACTCTTGGCTACGATATCTTAAAGAATTATACGAATTATTGATTATTTAAACAATTTTCATAAAAAAATCTCGATTTTGGGTACTTTCAAATAATATACGCTCAATTTTTTACGCAGTCAACTGCGAGTGTCTTTTCAGCGAATCTTCGCTTTTATACTTTGCAAATTGACAAGAACTATTAATTATTTAAACAATTTAAAAAAAAACTTTGCATTAAAAAATTCAGAATTTGACCTTTTGCTATGTCGATTTGAAGATTTGTTTGAGCTATTAGTTCTTAAAACAATTTTCATAACAAATTTAGAGCTTTGCTATTTTCGACAATCAGGCATAATTTTTTTATTGAATCAACGAACATGTCTTTCCAATTGGTTTCCGCTACGATACTTTTGAAATTGAGAAGGAAAATATATTATTTAAACAATTTTTATAGACAAATTCAAATTTTTGATATTTTTCAATAAATTTCAAATTTTGTAAGGAGTCTACTAAAAATAACTTTCCGATGACTCTTTGCTTTTATAATTTTATTGTTTATTACGATTTTTCAAATATTTAATGACGTTTTGCAATATAGTAAGTCTAATCGCAAAGAGTTATCGGTAAAAAATTATAACGATGGGTCCTACGAATATTGGGCTATTGTTTCGTTAGCGTTAACAAAGCTTCTATCATCTTATTACAAATAAGCTTTAGTCTATTTTTCCGCTACAGATAATAATTAGGCTAACTTCATTTTGTATGAAATTTAGTAAACACGCAGAAGTGTTAAAAGAAATAAAAATCTTAAAAAATTTCTTATTTTGAAAGCTATGGAAGCCTAAATTACATTAAAAACTGTAATACAAAATACGGGAGTTTTGAATACGTATGAAATATTCCGGAAAATAATAGGCTATTTATTCCTCCTGAAACCCTAGCTAAATGAAGTTAGTCTAATTCTTATCTGTAACGGAAAGATAGACTAAAGCTTATTTGTAATAAGAAGATAGACGCTTTCTTAACGGTAAGGAAACAATGGTCTAATAAGCGTATTCTTTTAAAAAACATATAAACTCTGAATTTTTTAAATGAAAATTGTGTAAATCATTAATAATTTTCGTAAGTTTTCAAAGTATCAGCAAATTCATCGAAAAGACATTCTTAGTTAATTGCATCAAAAATTGAGCTTATTCGCTGTAAAATACCTGAACTGTAAATTGTTTATAAAAATTAATTACGCAATTCCTCGCACATATTATACCGAAACTATGGATTTCAGTGGAACTAAACAGTGCAATCCCGAAAAAAAAGTTTTCTTCGTTAATTTGTTAAAATTTTGAAAACGAAATAAAATAATCCATTTCTATTCATTCGGCATTCCGAGATGTTAGAATATTTTTAGAAAAGGAAGTGCGAAGTACGAACGACCTGCGCTGAGAGGTTGTCCGACACTTTACAAAAATTTGGATAACATCTTCCTTATACTTCATTAATTTGTTTATAATGTAATAAATAATTTGTTTTAATTATTCTCAACCATAAGATTAATTTAATTAAATTTTTTATCATAAATTCAAACATAGAAATCTTTTCGAAATTTAAAAATGCATACTTTTTCTCAGTCATCTAAAAAGTATTATCAAATTAAGACAAAACTATCTCTAAACTGTTCATTGCCGGTTTCAAATTCACCCCTTTTATTCCACTTCACTTCCATCCAGGGTGACCAAAAAGAATAACCTTCGAATATAGAGAAACGAACAACAGATATTTGAAACTCCAATCGGCTTCGAGTTCTCGAGTCAATCGACAATACTGGAGGGTTTACGGGAGAATAGGGATAGTTGGGGGTTGGATGTACCGTAATTGGAAGGACCAGTGGGCAAAGTCTAGGAGTTGGTTGCTCTCGCATAACACCCCATTCCATCAGTGATACCATCGCCCCTTACCCCTACCCCGAAGGCCGACAGCTCGTTTCCTGTTTCGTTTTTTCCCTACTACTAGGGGTTGTTTTTACCCCCAATTTTTTTGTCTTTGTGGCAGTAGCAATAGCAGCGTCGAGTAGTGTGGATATAGTTTTTATGACCTCAAGTCAAGGCCCCCAGACTGTGCTACCCCCGGGGGTGAAAAGCTCTTTCAGGTTGTGGGCAGGAAGTTAGGGTTTGGGGGTTAAGGTATATAAAAGAAAACAAGAGGTCGCCTATTGAGAGATATCGTGTCGAGCAAGACGAGGCGGATGAAGGGTGGAACGGGGTTGGGAAGGGGTGAAAAGAGGGTAGAGAGTGGGTGAAAAAGGGGTGGAAAGAATAAGGGGCGAATTATATTACCAGCCAAAACATACCTAGCCACTAGCTACGTGATGTTGGTCGACCAACGAAATTACTATATACACTGCGACTACGATGCTGGAATATTGGACGCGATATTTGAGAACAGCGGCTTGTTCGCTCGTCTCCTGCCGGCAGCGGCCCCCCGACCTCTGGCTCACCGGAACACCCGATACCGCTTTCGTTGTGCGTCAAGCTGACTCGTTCTCGGTACAAAAAAAAAGAAGGAAAAGTGAAGTAAGAAGGAAAGTGGGGTGAGAGCAAGCACGGATAGTGGAAAGCTTAAATTCGACCCCATAATGTTGTCATTTTTCTTTTTCGGGGAATACACTTTTTCATATGAGGATGTAACGACTTTTCTCAGTTTGGATTGAGAGGAATGAACTTTCTGTGTATTTCCAGTAGCAAGTTTAATAATACTGAGGAGTTGCAGATTTAAGATTTTAACATTCTTATTATGTTATTTTTTTATAAATAATTGAAGTTTATATTTATTTAATTAGGAAAGGACCCCGCAATAAATTTACGGAAAATGCATTTTTATCTAAATCCCGTTAGAATTATTTTAACGGTTATTTAACAATCCCTAAATATTCAATCATGGCAATCAAAATTAACTAAAGAATTATTTTTTAATTTCCTAGAAATTTAGGCAGAGGAAATCAGTATTTTCCGAGAAGAAAAATTAGAGTAGATTTTTTATTAAATTGTTATGGTCGGATATCACTTAAAAATAAATGTGAATTCATTTCCGAGCCCAAAAGTATAATCAAAAAATCTTCAATGATTTTGTTTCTTATAAAAGATCGATTTTCTCGCTTGAATATTTTGGGAATATTAACAAAACGCTAAAGATAATTCTAACGAACTTCCCTGTAAGGATAAGGTTCCTTCGTTAATCGTAAATTAATTTACAACATCAATGGTATAATCAAAAATTCCGTGCTTTCAGTTTATTGGATATATTACTTTTCTTGTTAGAAGGTTCAACGGATGTTGAGACAACCCTTAAAAGAAATTTAACTATTTTAACGGCTAGAGGGTTTTTCTCCGATTTATCTGTAAGTGATTTGCGACCACAATAGTTTATGATATAGAATCTTCTGTGATATGGCTCTTTGAGAAATGTCCATTTTCTTGCCGAAAAGTTCAAGGGATGTTAAAATAATACTTAAAATAAATGAAAACACTTTTTTAGATAAGGGCCGTTCACTGCACTTATTTTTAGGTTATTTTTTTACGCCAATAGATTAATTAAAAAATCTCCATTGGTTTTCGATGGTAGAAAATGTCAGTGTCCTTGCATACATCTTCAGGGAAGTTTAAAACAACATCCAAGCAATCTAGATATACAAAATCGTAAATCTTTCAAGTTTATGGGTGCAAAACTTTATTTTTAATAGGTCTTATCTACAAAACATTGAGAACTTAGCCAAACCTAACGAAAAGTTTTTGAGAAGGAAAAAATTTCAAGAGTAGAAAAGTTTTGCTATTGAAATACATATCAAAATTAGAAGTTTGGCAATTGTTTGCGTGAAACCTGATTCGAACAAAAAGCCATTTTCTGTATATTTGGTCCATCCGTAAAAATTTAATTCGTTTTTGAAACAAGGGGTTTGGGAAGAGGATGATTGAGACACCCTTCTGAACAGTCAGCGATATTAGGGAAAAAAAGTTTCTTTTTTTCTTTTTATCTTTTACTCCCCTACAATTTTTCGGCACTCCTTTGAATCATAATCCCTCTCTGGAATTAAGCTTTTATTCTCTGTCTACAGAATATAGTGAAAGGAAAGAATTGTTAAATTTCAAAGAGTTGTCACTTTTTAGGTTTTAATTAATCTCAGAGATTTCAGTAGCCTAAAGGTAGCAGATATTTAAAGTTATAGTTAGAGAATGTATTACAAATATATCTGCCAGGAAATTATCGAAATACTAGAAGCAAAGAAAAAATGTAAAAATGATTCAGATAAAAATGCTAAGAATAATCTCAGCATGCAAAAAATAGAAGATCGGCAAGGCTAAAATGAAAGATCACTCATTTTCATTTTACTCTTACGCGATTTTCATTTTTTTGCATACCGAGATTACTCCCAACATTTTTAGCTGAAGGGCATTTTGCACTTTTTTTACTTCGTGAGTAGAGTACAATATTTAAGCTTCATTTGAAGCTTCTTTGGAGGATTATTTGTTGCCAAGAACTTGACCATTTATGATTGGAACCCATTGTTAATGGTAATCATCCTTTAATAGTGAGAAAGATAGAAGAAGACCTTGAAATTCCAAGAACTATTGCTTCGAAAATTTTTAGACCAGATTTGAAGATAAGCCCGAAATTTGGAACTGAGACCTTCACCACGACAACGCACCTGTGCATTCATCGCAGCTTATTCAGCAGTTTCGGGTGAAAGGCAGAATTTAATAACTTCGGTAACCCGCATACAATCCCAAGCTGATTCTCTGTGATGCTTTACTATTTCCTGAATTGAAGTATCCTCTAAATAAAAAAATGATGTCAAGGCGTAGAAGAAATCAAACAAAATTTGAAGAAACCGCTGTTAACTACTCCGAGAGGTGAATATAAGCAGTGATTCCGAAATGAAACGGATTTCCGGTAGAAAGTTGTGGCTTCCAAAGGCCAGTGCTTTCAAGTGGAAATCATCGCAATTGACCAGAATTAATTCTTATTCCTGGTACAACACAAGGTCGGATACTTTCCGGGAAGATCTCGTATGTATCTTAAGCTTATAAAATTAAAATAAAATCTCATGATGGATTGTGCTCTAATTGAAATTGGTGATATGAGCATTTATCCTGGTAATAACTGCACTTACCGTTAGTCGTTTTCACGGAAATATTGTGCGAATTTATTTTCAGTTGCAAAAGTGAAGAGTGAATAAAGCGAAAACTTGTTGGGCTGATCAAAACCCTCTTTATTACCCCATTAGAACGAGTCGACCGGAAACAGCGGGTAACAAATGCTTTTACAAGGGGTCAGCGGTGAGTTTCAGACTTTAGCCAGTCTACAAAGTACGACACAGAGTTGGCGGACCACGCTTCAGCGGCCAATGCTGGTTGGTCTCCACCGCCATCTTTCACCCCCTCACCCTGTGGCTGATCCAAAAACTGATCGGCGAAATTTATGCGACTTGTTCCAGTTCCCGGGGAAAATTCAGTGGAAAACTATATGTTGTAAGAGCACAAACGCCCCAAGACCATTTGTTGAAGGAGGAAAACAATGTTTCAATCCTGGAATTACTCTAAAGATCGGAATAAGTAATTGAGAAAGTAATTAAAAATAACAGCGTGGCAGTGGAAAAAAGATTTGTGGGTTGACATTCGAAGAAAGTGAATTTTTATTCAGTTTACATTTGGGGTTATCTTTTTTGATTTGCAAATTCAAAAAGATTTTCCAAATCATATATTCACAATTTGTAAAAAGTTAACTCGGCCAAATCTGAAATTGCTTCAGCTTAGACCCAAAAAAACATGTTATTTTTATTTTTAAACTATATTTTTCGTGATTTAGGAATTTTTTAATGTTTTCTTTGTTGCTGCGATTTTAGCGCTTAAAATAATATAAAAAAGCATCCATCAAGAAGATTAATAAAATATTTCTTTGGTTTAAGATGAAAAATTTAAGGTTCGACATAATCAACTTTTTTAAAAAAAATTATGAATTAACCTCAATTACAAAAATATTAATTTTGTATGCGTTATTAAAAAAAGTTCAATCAGACAAGTTAAAAAAAATGTAATGCTAATTTTACTTTTTTTCTGGGAGGGGAAGTGAGGGTAACTGAGGGGCGGGGGAGGTAAGTATGAACATTGACAAAAGCTGAAGTATGAGGAGTCAGGTGAGTAAAAGTTAGAGGGAGAAAAGTAGGGAAAAGAAAGTGAGTGTGGAGTCAGGAAGTAAGGGGAGTGGTAGTAGAATGTGATAGTGCATAGGAAAGTGAGGAGAGCGAAAGTAGAGATTAGAAAACGATATTACAATAGTAATATACTATAGTATAATATTATGAAAAGGCAGGTTAAGTGAAGTGTGGGCAGTGATGGTAGGGGATTATGGTGAGTGAGGAGCATGCAATTGACGGAAATTAAGGGAGGAGAAGTTGGTCAATAAGGGCAAGTTAGGAGATGGGAAGTAAGAGGAATGATGGAAGATGAAGTGAGCAAAGGGAAATATGGGAATTTTGAAGTGGAGAAGTTAGAGGAGGGGTATTAGCCCGAGTAAAAATCCTTCGACATGGTTTTGACTTGAATTGCCCTGAATCAAGACATGCTGAAGTCGAAATGGTCGAAAAGGTCGGTTTGGGTCAAAGTCGGATTGTTTTTTAAATGGCCACCATTTTGTGAAATATTAATATTTTTTTAAATTTTGTGGGTTCGCCAACTAACTAAGGATCTAAACTTTAAAAATCTTTTTTATTTGTTTATTTTAGGCTCATATGTGAGAGCCTAGAAATCGGGCAAATTTACTGATAGAAATCTTATCATTGATTTAACCATACGATCGTAGGTTAGAAAATTATTAGTACATCAATAATATAACACGTTTACTTTAATCATAAAGAGTGCGAAATACACTTACTGAAATATTTTAAATACAACTTATTCATATTTCAGGTACAGAACTGTAATATACGTATTTCTATTATATAAAATGTGTAATCCTATTCAACATTTGTCTAAGCGAGCTATCTCTAGAATATTTTAGTTTAGCAATACACTCTGTATGGCTGATTTACCCGACTGACTTTGTTTTCTTCCCCAGAGGCGCATCTCGCTCGCACATGTGCGTCTGTCTTTATAAGCAACATGAACTGGATGGGAAAAACAAACATCATGTATGGCTGTATCTATGCCAGCAATAAAATATAATGAATCCAGTTATAAATATTGTTGTACCGCCAATTTATTTCTATCAGTGTTGACCTATTGAATTTGGACATGTCGGATATCCGCCCTTATACATCAAAATATTATTAATGTATCAAGCTGAAATACATTTGTTTTCTACTTAAAGAGTACATTAATAAACCAACAAAATTTTGGAAAGATTCGTTATTATTATCATCCCTAAAAAATCCCCAAAAATACCCTAATTTTCAGGCTGTTACACGAGATTCCTCCCTTAGAAATTTTCCAAAAAGCGAAAGGTAGCCGCTGCTATCTCCACCTAAAAAAAGTTATGCAACCAACTCCCAGGTTTGGCAGTGCCTATCAGTCGCAACCCCTTCGGAACAGTTGCGGTGAGCAGGTCAAAACTGGGGTGGACACGAAAGACCCACCTTTACAGACGGCGTATACCAAACTTGCAGTAGAGTGTAATTTTTTTTTATTTTAACGTGTTTCTTTATAATAAAATTCGTAGATACTATAAGAATTGTCGTACTTTAGCCAAAATAATTTTGTTTATTCCTGTAAATAAAAATATTTTTGCTAATAAAATGTATGAATATCAATGCCTAACACACGTTTTATTGCCTGTTTACCTGTCCAAATTTAAGCATTTAATTTTAAATAAATAAAGCGGAATATCTTTTCTGAAAACTGCATTATTATCCTTCAATTTGCCGTTTTTTATGTAAATAGTTTAAAGAGTAGAATTAAATTTTAGAGTTTCAAAATTATTTTACTCTTATTTTAGAGACATTGCAAGATTCTTATCCAAACTTAAGAACCAGTTTATGTATCAACGTGAATCTTGATTTTTTAAATTAATTACTGATTGTTTAAATTCATCTTTTAGGATTAAAAGATGTACAATTGTGTGAATTGATTCGCAGCAGCCCATATTTCAATGTCGATTTTGAGTTTTTGTTTGTTTGTTCTGTTTAAAAATATATGTATAAACAAAAATATATTTCTGTTTATCAGTTTTTTGGAGAAAAAAAATATTTTTCACTAAAATCATTTTGATTTATATTACTAAAATGTTATTTAGTGCATAAATGATTATTTGAATACGAATATTGGATCAGAAGATGATTTTTTATGGAAATTAATTTGATATTTCGATTTTTGAAACAATTTGATATATTGTGGAAATCGCTAATATTCCCGAAATTTATTAAACTACAGAGATCTTGATAATTATACTCTAAAGTTTTAACTTTAGAATAAACAAATATAAAAAGTGGCACTATTTCGTTTAATTCTTCATTCTAAAATTTGATTTGTTATTCATACTTCAATTATAATATGGGTAAAATTTGGTTATATTTTATGCATATTTAAAATTTAAAATTGATCCATTTTTTACAATTTTTTGAAATTTATTTAATCTTAAATTACCATTAAAATTATTATTGTAGGTATGAATGAAGTTTAAACATAATTGATGGATTTTATTCAACGCTATAATTATTAACATAAAAATATGTATTTTATTCAACGCTATAATTATTAACATAAAAATATGTATTTTATTCAATTATGTATTTTGAATCTCCTTTTGAGTTTTATCATACCATTATGGTTTTCTCCGTATACACAGAAGTGAACTTTTTTTTTGTAGCATAAAAAGGCAATAAAAGTAAAGTAAAAAGCAGCGACTGCACTAAAAGAAAAGTCACAAAAAGAGATGCAAGAGAGGCTTAGTTCTTTGTGCAATATATCTCAATTTTTTTCAACCACGGCACCGTTCTTGACATGGATCCAAAGAGAACATTTTGAATAGAACAGAATTCCGGGGTAATGCATTTGTTCAAATGCTAAGCTTTTTGTACCAGAAGTTGAGGAAGTGAGGGCAACCTTCGAAAGATCTAGAGATGTGAGATGCATTGTTCTAAACTTTTACTTCTCTTACTCAAACGACAATTCAACGAGTTCCAACCTATTCCTGGGAGGAAGGGAGAAGGTGCAGCGCCACAAAACCGCCTCTATATCAACTGGCGGTTTTGGATATAGCGCAGTGCATGGCCAAAGTAAAGGGGTGACTCCGGTCACTGTCCAGTAAACCACTCGAGGAATATATTATCCATTCGGTGGTTCGTGGTTAGCGGCAAAAACTGAACTGGAACTGAATCTGAACTGTTTATTACTGAAGAAACCCAACAATGCATAAGTATCGAGAGTAGCTGATAAATTGTCAAGTTCTCCAATATCCGTTGAAATTTCCTACATTCTGAAATCTATGACTTGAATTTCAAACAAATCCGTATTCGATTTTTATACATTTATTACAAAGCGTAATTTGTGTTCATTTAACCAATCATTCAAGATACGTTACTGTATTTTCTCAGAATACTAGAATTATTCTGTTTTTCTAGGAGGAGAAGTGAGACGAAATGTGCGGAAGGGAAGGAGGGGAAGTCAAGGGAAATTATGAAATGGTGAGTAGAAAATTAGGAAGAAATGAAGGGAAATTAGGGGAGCAGAAGAAGTGGAAGTGAGAAAAAATGAAAGGAGGAGATTGCAGGCCATAAGAGGTAACGAATTAGGGAAAATAAAGAGGAAGTATAGGTTAGAAAGTAGAGGAAATAAGAACAAATAATGACAGAAGAGACTTTAAGGAGTGAGGGTTAAGTAAGGTGTGAAGTAAGGGAAGCGAGTAAAAGTAAGAAAATTTGGAGGAACGATTTGTATGATGAGAGAGATATTGGATATTGATTTTG
>JAWWLR010000148.1:17090847-17101624 GCA_035041075.1 Acraspis erinacei | reverse complement strand
TTATAATAATGCAATTAAAAATAATTTTAATGCTTTTCTTGACAAATCGCTTCGAATTTACTTCAATTTCATGTTCCCATAGTTTGATTTTGGAAAAACAAATTTTTCCAGGAAATAAAGGGGGGTACCAGCTATTCTATAATCTAACCGAAATTTTGTTGCGGACTTCGCACCTCTTATTGTCTCAGGTTCCTAAAAAATTGAATACATGTTGTTTTCACTCAGAATTACCTAAGACTATTTTTTGATTGCATAGGATTACTCTGGATTACATCAAATTACAGTTGATTACGTCGACTAAACTAGACTCACGCGAATTTTCTACCAAAAAGAATTTCTTTTAACAAAATGGTTGAATTTTCTACAGAATAGAATATGTTTAAACAAAATAGTTGAATTTTCTACGAAAATGATTATTTTTTTCTCAAAATCCAAATTATAAACGGGATACATAAATTTTCCACAACGAATTACTGGTTATTTATCAATAGGAAAAACAAATTGTCAACAAAATAGTTGAATCTAAACTATAAGAAAGAGATTTTTAATTAAAAATGTAAAAGACAAATTTGTAGTTAAAGAATTTAAAAACAAAATTTCCAGTCAAATATTTAAATTTTCAACTAAATTAGTTGAATTCTTAACTTAACAAGAACATTTTTTAACAAAAAATTTAAATTTTTACTCACACAATGTACTTCTTAAATAAACTGCTGAGCTCCCTACAAAGTAAAATAATTTTCCGATAAACAGTTTAGTTTTCAAGTAAAGCGTTGAATTTTCAATTAAAATTAAGAATCTTTATTTTAAAAAATAACTTTTTAACCAAATTTTTACATTTTCTACAATGAGGGAGTTCCCAAGGAATAATGAAATAGTTGACATTTCAACCAAAACAGATTTGAATTTTAAATCATGGATGGTTAAAGTCCACCAAAAAATAGACGAATTTTTAATAAAATAAAAAAATTAACAAATCCTCAAACAAAAAGCCAAATTTTCATCAAAATAGTTGACTTTTGAACCAAACAGAAGACTTTTTTAAATTGTTTAATTTTTAAAACAGTAGGTTACGTTCAACCGAATAGTTGAATCTGTAATCAAGAAGATTGATTTTTCATCTAAAAATTCCAATTTACAAATAAAAAATACAGCAATTTAAAAAAAAATAGATAAATTTTCCAACAACAAAAAATGAATTTGTAACCAAGTACTTGAATTTTCAACTGAAAAAGATAAATTACAATCAAAAGTGGAAAGATTAAATTTTCAGTTGATAAAATTAATATGTAAACCAAGATAAACGTATTTTCTCCTGAATAGTTCAATATCTTAACAAAATATTTCAAGTTTCAACAAAAAGATAAATTTTTAAGCGAGAAGATTAATTTTCTGTGAAAAAGATGAATTTTGAAAAAGCGTCCAATTTGAACTAAAATCAAGAATCTTCACCCAGAAAACTGAATTATTAAAACATAACTTTCAACCAAGCAGCTGAATTTAAAAATAAAAATAAATGAACAAAAAATGGAATACTTGAATTTTCAGTAAAAAAGTTAATTTTCAAGTACGAAAAAACTAATTTTTAACAATATAATTACATTTTTTTATCAACATACTTGAATTTTCAACATAAAAAGATGAATTTTCAACTAACCAGTTGAGTTTTTTACAAAGAAATTGACTTTTTGACCAAGTTCTTGAATTTTCTACAAAGTAGAATAATTTTTATAAAAAAAGATAAATTCTCCAGAAAAAATTAAACTTTTGATTTTTGAACTGAAACTGATTTTAATTTAAAACAACAAACATTTGAAGTCAGCAAAAAAAGATGAATTTTTTATCTTAGTCAGTAGTACGTTGAAAGAAGACAGTAAGTACAATTTTTAACACATTTTAAAATCGTACATATTTACGAAATTTTTTGGTAAACATTACGAAATTTCAGATACATTTTCAATGAATTCTTTATACATACCATAAATATATCAATTTTCGGTAGATTTCCGATATTGGCTTTTACGAAAAGGGTCGTTGAATCGACAGCGTGATAAAAAATTCATATTTCAACATTGATTTAAATATAGTAAACAATATGTAAAAAATATTTATTATGGGCGTATTTAAAATTAAAATTTTCTATACTATATGATCCATATATTGAAAAATTATATATGACTTTGGAAACAACCCTATTTTTAACTTAAATAAAAAATTATCATGCAGGAAACTTATTTTTGAAGAAAGCAGTTGAACTTTCAACTAAGTATATTTGAATTCTCAACTAAAATTTTCAGTTTAAAGTGAAAAATTTTCAGCAAAATAGTGAAATTCTTAACGAAAAAATTAACTCTTTAACCAAATTGTTGAGTTTCCTACAAAGCAGATTCATTTTCCATCAAGTAGTTGAATTTTCAAAGAAGGGTTTTAAATTTGAACTTAAAAATACGATTTTTTAACAAAAGACATACATTTTTAACTTAAAAATATCCATTTTTACCCATATATGGAACAGTTAAATTGTCAAGTCAGAAAACTAAAGTTCAAGGGAAAACTACAGAATGTTGAACAAAATGATTCAGAACTTTTTGGATTACCTATGTCAATTACTCCGAATTATCTGAATTACCCTAGATCATAATTAAATTACTTGGATTCCCTAAATTACTTTGCATTATCCGTCTTGCAAGTGGATTACGTGGATTACCTAAATCATTTTGAATTATTTGGATAACAAATGAATTTCTTCGGATTTCAGGCATATTATGCGGATTATAACTGGATTACAAGTTGTTTGTCCCGGATGACAGTTGATTATTTCGGAATACAAGTGGATTTGCGAGGATTACAATTAAATTACTGCGAATTACTTCAATTACTTCGGATTACAAGTTATACAAGTTATTACAAGTTAAATTACGCCACATTACACTTACGCGAATTGCGGTGGATTTTGTTTCTTTTAATGAACTTGACGGGCGTATATTTTTAGTTCTATTGTCAAAGCAAATTTTTAAGGAAAAGGTTATAAAATCATACTTTTTGCCAATTGCTTGACAAGTTTAAATTTTAGCCTAAATATTAATGTTTCCAAGTTACTTCTTATTTATTATAGAATTTTCATTTGTTTAAATCAGTTATTATCTTAAAATATCGTAAATTAATGGTATTTTCTTAACGCTTTGTCATAATTTATGAATCTGAAGAGTAAGTTGTCTGCTGTTAATTGCTTATTTATTGTTTAAATAATTTATAACTGTTTGGATGCAAATTTTGATAGGAGAAAGCTTGATTAACGTTTTTGTTGTCCCTTCGTTCAATAAGTTCGATTACAATCTCCTTATTCTCAGATTTTTTTATCTACTGCTAATTTTCGAAATAATTTTTGTTTATAAAAATAATTATCCTATAATATCACAAATTAATGGTATCTTTTTAATATTGCAGCCTAATTAATAGATTTGAACAACTTTTTATAGATATATTCAGAATGAGGAGAAAATAATGGAACTTATTGAAAAGAGACCAGACAAAAGTTTCTTCAACTTTTTACAGTAAAAACTTTCACTCACACAATTATACACTCTTTAAAACATAAATTGACCAATAAAATGAAAAAATTCTTTACATTCATAATTTAGGCTAAAACATTAAGAAAATACCATCAATTCGTGTTATTATAATATTATAAATATTTTAAACAAATGAAAATTCTTTAAACTATAATAAGTAGCTTGAAAAAAGTCAGATTTAGGGTAAAATTTTGGATTGTTAATACAAACGCAAGAAAGCTTGATTTCCTAGCTTTTGCCATTAAAAAGTTGGATTAAATAAAAAATAAACTATTTAGATAATATCTAAATAATTGAAATAATTATATACACTTTGAGAGTTAATAAAATAGATGATTAAGTAGTAAAATGATGGTTATAAGTTATAGATGCAACCTGGCCCAAATAAGGATATGCATTGGAAATTAAACAATTTGGACGTAAGGTTTTATAAAACCAGGAATAAAAGTTTTTCAAAAATCATATTAATGTATATACTGTTATTACAAGCAAGAAATTTGATCTATAATTTTTCAAAAGCGAATTTCTTTACATTTTCAGAATATCTTTAGAGGGTATCGGGCTATAACCATGTCAGTGACCCTTTATTCCAAATACATTTTATTGTCTTAAAATATCTCTAAAATTTCGCGTTACATTTTCGTAAAAAAATAAACTTTTAGATTGTTTAAACAACTTTTATTTAAACAATTGGTTTAAATATTTTATGAAAGGAAAAAAACACTTTCTATATCATATAATTAATTGTTTATTTCATCTAGTTTATTTCATCTATAGGTTGTTCCGAAAATAGTTCTTCTAATATTTATAGGGCTGGGTCAAGTCACTAATTAACTTTCTTATTTTATTGTTTAAAATATCATTAAAATTTTGATATCGTTTTTTTGCTTCACTGTATATTTTTTCCTTGGCACCCATCAATGATTATATATGGTATAAAAAAAATTAAATTTGCGAATTTTGATCCATGAAAATCCTGGTTGACGGTACTGATGGGTTTTTCATGTTCAGTTTTCGAAAATAAATACAGGAGAAGAATAGTAATAAATTAAGTAGGAATGTGAGTGAAGGGAATAAAAAAGTGTAAATGAGTTGACTTTTGACGAACAAGGACGTTCCTCTTTGGGAGTTTGTCGAGCCAAGTTGAACTTTCAGATTGAAAGGATTGAGCTTAAGACTCCTCTTGCGTCTTTTATGACACCCTTTTTCAGGAAAGTCTCTATTTTCCCATCCTCTCGACATGCAGAAAGATTGAGCCGTGTGAAAGTGGCAGCACGCTGAGCATAAAACGTCCAAGACTCTTTGAGGAAGGACATACTTTTATTTTTAAATTATTTATTTTTAAGAAGATATAGAAGCACAGGAGACCTTCTTTAAACTTCTACCTAAATAAAGTGATGCTGAGAGAGAAGTTATTTTTACAGAATTATAAAATAAATTTTGCAAGGCTTTCCAAATGGAGCAATAAAAATGCTCTTAACCAAATTGAACATCGTATCCAAAGCTGAACTTTATCTTTATTCATAAAAATCAGATTTTAATAAAGAAAAACGGACTTCGTTCTTTTAAATAGATTATTTTAGAATTTGGAAATCTAAACTTTCATCGATACTAACACGTTTTTATATTAAAAAGAGGGATGACTGAAAAATGTCAAAAAATAAAATTCCCGAATTATAATATATCAGAAGTAGAAAAATCCCGATTAAAAAAATTCAAAAATTTTAAAGATTAACAAATTTTTCTTGAGGTATTTTATTATTCATTTACAAAAAGTACAATAATTAAATATTACCATCCGAGAAATTCCTGTTTATTCTTTATATTTTTTAAATTTGATGTGTTCATTTAAAACAAGAATGCTTGTATAAAAGTTGTATACAAAATAAACTTAAAAACATGTGCGCCTCGAAAAAAAAATTCCCATAATTTTCTACTATCCTTATAATATTTTCCAAGCAAAATTTGCACGATTCAATTCAGAACTAATTTGTGTAGAAACATCTTTTTACTATTTTTTTGTTTAAATTAAGAATGTAATTTACGAGAATGCTTTTCGTAAATTTGTACAAAACAATTGCATATTTGTAGACATTTGTTATCCAAAAATAGGTTCATTATTATTTTTGTTATTTTATATTCGAGAAATAGTTTTTTTAAATATCAAGCAATAAAACAATTTATTAGATAAAAATATTTGATTATTCTATTTTAATTAGATAAATTATATTAAGTGACACAAATTATATAATCCGGGAATTTTTCGTCCGAAATTATTCAATTTGGTAAGATTAAAAACAGTATAACTTTAAACAGTGTCTTTAGGAATTTTCATGAACTTAGTCTACAAAAGATAAAAGGTATACTTTTTTCTATTAACGAGAAACTTTCACATCATTTTTAAACAAATATTTAAACAAATTTTTTTTAAATTATCGTATTTGGATTTAGTGCCTTTTCAAATTCAAATCATAGGAAATATTTTGCGAATTGAGAAACATTCGTGCTTTGTAATACTGTTAGTAATAACTATAATAAATTATAGAAAATATTACGCATGTTTTATATTATTGCCTTTTTCTGGAAATGAGTATTAAAAAAACGAGTTTTAATACAAAATAATAAAGTTTTAAAGAAGATTTAAAACAAAAATCATAAAGATTCCTAATTGTGGTATTCTCATGCAATATATATTTTACTTTTAAAATTATAAGCTTTCAAACATTAAAATCTTTCAAAACATGTAAACTTCTCGGTTTTGTTAGCACTATTCTTACCGGAAATTAAAATTTTAGAATAAAAATCATTAGGTTTTAATGTTTCTTATGTTTTAAACAATTTTAGGTTACGCTGGCGTATTTCATCGAATTTTTTTGAATTTTCAAACAGTTATAATTTTTGGTTTTCCATAGAAAATTTAGTCTGAGAAAAATTATAATTTCAAGAGGATAGAAACCTTTCAGAAATTTTAGGCTACTCTTGTTTAAAATCTTCAATCTATATTTTTAGTGAATATTCTAAGATAACAAAATTTCGGTTTTTCGTCAGCAATGTTATAAATTTATATTTATACGCCTATTATGATTACGATATGAAAGAAAGGTAATTAATTTCTTAAAAATTTTACTTTAAAAGAATACGCAGAATGTATGCAATATTTAAATATCAATAACATTTTCTGTATTCAATTAATAATATAGCCGCCACTTAATGTATGCATTTGGTGGTCTGGAATTAAGTTTTTTTATACTACGTTTTCGAACAGATTGTAGATAATTTTTTAACCAAATTTTTTAAGAAATACTGTATTCATGCAATTCAATGAATTCCATGAATTCCGTGAATTACGTAAATTCCGTGAATTCTTTGGTGGAGCGTGACGTGCCTTTTCTTATAGAGTCCTTCCTCGTGCAAAAACTGCCGTGCCCTAAGATGTTTAACTTCAAAAATAAAATTTTAGATGAATATACTATTTATATTTAAACACTAAATTATAAATTTATAATATTATGGAGATTTTATTTCATTTTTGTTACACGTGTTATCCTTATAAATTTAAAAAGTCAATAATATATAATCAATATTATTTTTTCAATATCCTTGATAACTGTTTGCCTTTATGATGCCTTTACATGTGCGTCACACTTGCACCGCATTTTGGTCACAATTTGAGAAGCCATATGTGTTGCCGAAATGCGGGTCATAACGCTCTCAGCTACGTGTCCATCATGCCGTGATCACGAAATGGACGCTCTCTCGCATGCACAACACGAGAATCACGCAATTCAGGTGATGTGCGTATCACGATTGTTATCTTTATTATAGTCCTAAGAGGAATAAATGTATTGTAAAATCGTAGGTTCTGCTGGCGGTTTTCACTGGAAATCGCTATACATTTCATCGAAGATTTTCAATTTCAGAAGCTTTAACAACTGTAGGTTATATCAGTGTAAAACCTGAAATTGGTATATTTAAAGAAAAAAATTTGCAAGCTTAAAAAAATTCGGATTATGTTCATGTTTTTCATTACAAATTAAAATTTGTAATAAAAAATATGTAAATATTTCACGGAGAATCTATAATTTTGTAACAAATTCGGATTTTTTAATTACGAAATCATACTTAAAAAATTTTTTTTTTAACAATTTTAGGTTATGTTGCTGATTTAGATCGGAAACTATTGGTAAAATTTGTAGGTTATGCTAGCGGTTTTCACCGAAAATTTCTATAGATTACAGAGATTTTCAATTTCGGAACAATTTAAAGTTATAGTACCGTATTTCGCCGAAAATCGGTTATTTGAGTAAATACAATTAAATTTCAAAGATGATTTACAACTTTGAATAATTTCATATCATTTTATCGCGGAAATTCAGTATATTTTTAATAACAAATATTCGGACTACCGAGAAGACAACATTATTTTTAATCCGTTTTTTAGGTTGTACTCGTGTTTTTCACAGAAATCTGTATAGTAATCTTTGATTCAAAACAAAACACATTATAGGTTTCAAAGCAATCCTAAAAAAATTTGGTGTGAGCTATTTTAACAAAAAATGTTCTTTATCATACAAAATCATTAGTATTGCAGAAGTAAAATTTTAAAAACTGATCTGTTTATCTGGTCATAAACTTTTATATTCACAAAAAATTGTCTTTTTTTAATTTCTGTTTAATTTCTGCTTTTTATTTAGTTTAACAAACTTTCAAAATGAATTTTAAATAATTTAAAAATAAGTTGAGCTTTAAAAAATAAAGAATATTTCTAGCATACATTTAAATCACTTTCCATCAGCATTTGCCCCGAGTTTCACTAGGTACGAAAAAGCAACCTTTCAGCAAAAATGACACGTTCCATAAAAAAGAAAAGAATTCCCAGAAAACAGTTAACATAAGCGTCAAAAATGTCGTTAAATGAATACTTTTCTTTCCACTTAGTGTCTCATTGTTCTGCAGAGTTGTAACGTGATTTCAGGTCTTGTCCAGGGAACTAGAATTTTTTACGACAACGAACATTTATCTTTGTCTGCACGAGCCAAGTTAAAAAAATATGAGTGTCGTATTGTTTCTACCGGCCAACCAACCATTTTAAAAAGCGAATAGAATTTTCAGCAAACGAAAAGCAAGTTTCAATGTTATTTACTGCAAACAACGCCCTCTCGTGAATAGTGGTATTTAACGATTTTCTCTTGTTTTCAATCGACAGCGAAAAAGTCTATTTTTTTTCCACTGCACTAATTTTAACTGAAGATAAATACTGCAGCCGTTTAATGATAGAAATATCGAATTCTCTTTTACGCCCAAACACGTGAAACTTAACTGCACACGTTACAGCAGTGAAACGGTCTAAATTGGACTTTTCATTTCATAAATGATGCTTGCTTTATGAGCGCTGGTTAATTAACTGCATATAACGAACCTACTGCTACTTTTACGCATAAGGTATATTAAATTCATTAAATCTAGGCTATGCTTTATTTACTTTAGTTATGTGGAAAACTTTAATCTTGAATTTGACAGTGTTCAAATTGCGATTAGGGTTTCTTTTTTGTAAGATATTTTTCAATTAGGTTTTTGGTTTGCACTAGAACTTGCATTTAAGACAGCTTTCAGGCAAGGGTTACAGTGACCTTGAACATAAATACAGAAAATTCTAACAGCTAACAGCTGACGTAACTATCGAGCTGAGGGACATCCGAAAACTGCCGAGGACATCAAATTCTCGGAAAATGATAAATCCGGACTTCTTAAATCCAAGTTCCAGTTTAATACATTTTTTTTTGCTATTATTATATATTCATAAATACTCACGTAAACTGGCATTATAGGTATAACTATATGTTATCAACTCACCTGTAAAAAAACAGACAACATTATTATTATTTATAAAATATTTTAATGTAAATTCAGTAAGAAAAATAATATAATCCTTTTCCATTTTTTTCATAACTTTCACTATCTGTTCCTTATTAAAAAATTATAATGTCTTTTAATCTCTGTCTATTTTTTCTGTTGTTAGGAACTCTATTATTTTTATCCCCTTTTATACTTTTCGCCTTTCTAATAAATGTAGGCATAATCTGTTATACTTTCTTCATCCTTTTTCCACAAGTTCCATACCTCTTTGACGTAACTACCCTTTCCTGTATTTACTTTCATTAATTTCTATCGGTCTTTATTTTATATTATTTCCCTCCAAAAACATGTATTCCTCTTTAAAAAGTTCTATTTTATTATTTCCCTTCCCTTATTGTCCTATTTGTCTTCTAAAAATGCTATATTTTTCAATATTTATATCCTTTCCCTTTCTAGAAATTTGGCCTTCTTCTATCCTTCTTAATTATTTTCGTTTGCGAAGAAACAGACATATTAAATAGATTTAGAATAGAAAAGGTTAGAAGTGGATAGAAGTATACATTTTTAAATAGCTTCAAAAGAGCATAGGATAGAAGTGGATGTCATCGTGTAAAAAAGGAATACCACGAAAATCTATGTTATTATTTCATCAAAAAGATGGAAGTATTTATTATTAAGATATTTCACTTTCTAATAATCTTATCATTCTAAATCCCTTTTAAGCATGTTTTCAATTTTTATTTCAAATTTAGTGCCATTTCTGTGCTTTGTAAGCTATTTTCTTTTCTAATTTTCTTTTCTACAAAATCTTTTATATAATTATTTGCTGTATTTCCTTTTCCGATTTTTCTTTTAAAAAATTCGACGCTTTCTCTCTTTTTCACTTCATTTCACTTGCTAAAGGAAACAAATAAGACAGAATCTATAAAAGACGAGAATGGAAATTGGTATAATATTGCAAGTTTAAAATAGATTATGATAGAAATTAAAATCGTCCTCGAAAATATTTAGATTAGATGAAACGAGATAGATTGCGAATAGATCCAAATATAAGAGGATATATTGAATTATAATTATAATAGAATATAATAGATTAACATATCCTATAAAAGATGACATAACTAAGAATGGAAGTAAATTAAATCAACATTTTTAGGTTGAAAATTCAACTTTTTTGTAGATTATTCCCTTTTTTGGCTTGAATTAATATTTTTTCTCGGAAATTCACCTTTTTGGCATTTTTTTGGATTTACTCAACTGGTTCAATATCTTTTATTTTCTGTTTGGATTTAATGCTTTAAACTGAAAATACGTTACCACTTCTTGTTTCAACAATATCAATCTCAGTA
>JAWWLR010000148.1:17030750-17043987 GCA_035041075.1 Acraspis erinacei | reverse complement strand
CCTTCTTTTTCCTATTCCCCATATCTCTTTCATTACCCCTACCGCTTTCTTTCTCTTTTCTCTTATATTAGCTCAGTGATCTCCATTTGTTTATAAGGTATATTTCAAATATTTAAATTCCTTTACTTATTCTAACTTTACTCTCCTCTATCTCCAACTGCATTATTTTTTTTCTTCCACCTCCTTTTGTAACTTCGTTATCTTTTTTTTAAATTCTCTTCATTTCTTCTTCTAATTCTGAGATTAATATATTACTTAATATATTAATATATAACTTCACCAATCGGGAACTATCTTCTACCTTACCTTAATCCTGCTTTTTGTCTTTCTAAACATGTCTAAAACTCTCTTTAAGAAAGTCCCCCTTTTCACTGGAACTTTTTCTGTGTCGAATCGGAATGTGAGCATGCCAATGGAGAAAGATCAGTGTTTGGTGCTAGGAATATGTTATATTAAATTAGGGTCGTTGCTAAGTTATTCAGACTCTTGGGGCGATATTTCTTCGGATTTTGTTGATCCTTTTGGAGATTCGAATGCAAGGTTCCGGTTAGGGTGACAAATCTTTATTGGCACCATTATTCTTTTATTTGTATGGAGAAATGGTGAGTATATTGGGGGTCGAAAGCACTGATTTCATGATGCAACAAAATACTCCAAAGAGGCGATGTCGGCCTTATTATCATTTGGTCAAAGTGTTCAGGGAAAGTGGTTCAAATTAAGTCTAACTTGATTATTTTTTAGAACTGTTATTCTTATTTAATAAGGGTGGTGAGAGATTGAAATTACAGTTCTTTTATCGCTTTTAATTTCTTAAAAGTATATTCATTTAATAGGAGGATACACGATTTTTAATTCAATTAATGAACAATTAATGTATACATCTTCTAAAGATTGAAAGTCGAAATATATTTCATCATCAATAAAACAGTTGAATTTTTAATCAATAAAGACGAATCTTCAAACCAAAAAGACGAATTTTCAATAAAAAAGTTTAATTTTCCATAATAAAAGAATAAAAATTTCGCGAAATTGTTTAATTTTAAAGCCAAAACCACTAATGTGTTTATAAAACTGTTAAATTTTTAACTGAGAGATATTTGATTTTGATTCAAAATTCCTATTCAACGAAACAAAAAAGTATGACTTTTACAAAAAAAGTTAAATTTTCAGCAAAATAATTAATGCTTCGACCAAAAGAGATGAATTCTGAATAAAAAATATAATAGTAGACTTTTCAATCAAAGAAATAACTTTCAACAACAAAATATTAATTTTCTATCCAAAATGAAGAGTGTTCAACAAAACATCTAAATTTTCGACTATATAACAGAAACTTTAAATGAAAAAAAGATGGATCTTCTCATTGGATTATATTAATCCAGTTGGCATTTACACATAAAAACGAGAATAAGGGGAAACCGGGGAAGTTCTTTAAAAAACCGGGGAAAAAAGAACAATTCTTTGGAAAGGTTGGAATTGGAGTGATAGAGGAAATTGGAATTGGAGTGATAGAGGAAAGAGTGCGAAATTTGCATTATGGCCACGATCATTATATTTTTTTGTTAGTTAATGAAGATTACATAGGAAGTCGCAGATGATAACCGACTTGAAAAGTTCTCTGAATTAAACTTTATTCCCAATTTGGATCAGTTTTAATGCCTTGATACTGGAAAATGCTACGTTAATAAATTTCTAATAAAGAGTAGCTGCGGAATATAGTAAGAGCACCCTGTTGCTTACTGCATCGATTTATAGGAATTTTAAATTCAATTTTAAATATAAATTTAGCTTGACCTTATAGACCTTCATTTGAAAATCTGTAAAGTCTCGCCATTTTATGTGGTTTTTTTATTATAAATTTAGTTATGAATTATTTAATTAGCATTAACAAAAAATGAAGAATTTAGATTTCTTGTTCGTAAAGATTGAAAGCATTTGAATTTACATCAAATTATTATGAAGACACACAGCTTAGAAACTATTTCAAAATAAAATTTTAAAAATTTTGCAATTTCCCATTATTTAAAAAAATTAAATATATGTGACGCGATCTGACAAAATGGACCTACTAGTCAAAAACTCGATTTTGGAATTATGATGGATTCTATAATTTCAATAACTGATCTTTCTAGGTGTTTAAACAGAAATTTTGTTTCTGGATTATTTCACTAGATATAAGTGATTGAAAAAGAGTATTTCAACGCGTGTGCAGCATCGGAGATTTCTTCAATTGCTCGTTCTGTAAAATTTCACTTTTGCCTAGTAGGTCCCTTTTCTCGGATCGCGTCACATATAAGAACTAAAATGCTCTACAATTGTAAAATCTGCAAATAAGAATTCAAATTTTATTTTGTTTTAAACTTAATTCTATAAAAAATTAACGATTTTCAATTATAATATTACTAAAATTCCAGTAATGAGCATAAAAACACTGTGGACTTCATCATTTTAAATTAGATAAGAAGAAATTTTAAAGAAAACTTTAATAGATTATACTTCGGAAAATTCAAAAATGAGAATTGAAACTATGAAGATTTCAATATTTAAAAGAATCGAATAATTTTTAAACTGGAAACGTGATATACATCAAATATTTAAAAAATAAATTTTGAATTGTTTTATTTTTAATTGCCAAATTGAAATATTAAAATAAAAATATTAAAATGTAAAGAAAATCAATTATATAATTAACCAACTAAAATTTATTTGATTTTAAATGATTAAATTGAACATTGTCTTTGAACTAATTTTATTTCAAATCATGAAAGACAAAATTTGTCTTATTTTTTATTGTTTACAATTACTTCAATATTACTAGAAAATTCTCAACAAAACATATGAAAATTTTAAAATGACAAAATGGACGCTGGTTTTCTCATTTTCTTAAAAGCGGATTTTGTCAAAAACCGCACTCTATTTTTTTAAAGAAAAAGCTGATAACATTTACTAGAGATTTTTCGAAGCACGTTCTTAGTAAATCACGGCTTGCTATCGAAAAAATTATTTTCGAAAAATAAAATTTTCGCATTTTTCACGGAAGTTGGGGTTTTTCTTGAAAATCGTCTTTTCATGTTTGTAAAATTCGATGAAAAATCAATATTTTCGGAATCCCTCCATTTTTTTTATCTTTTGTTGTTTCCGAGAAACAAGAGAAAATTCGATTTCTTAAAAGTCATTTGTTTCAATGTTCAGAAAAAATTAAAAATTCAAAAGATGCGGATTTTGTTAGAAAATCCCATTTTAATCATTTTGAAATAGCCTTTAATTTTTAATTTTTCTAAATAAATTTTTTTTAAATACTTGAAAGAGAGTAAATTCCCACGGCGAACAAAAAATAATGAATTAAAAAAAAATCTGTGCACTTTTCAGAAGTAAGAAGTATTTTTAAGAAAAATATGCCGTCTTTCATTTTTATCAACGAATATATTTTCAATCCAAATTTACAAATTCAAAAACATTTATTCTGAAGTTTTCTAACCTCTAAGAATTAGGAACTACACTTTTAAAATAAAAATTAAGTAATTAAAACTAACACAAGAAAATTTCTAAGAATAAATAATTCCATGTAAAATGATCTTAAGAATTTCAGCTATTGTCAGCAGTTTTGATGAAAATTATAATATGCGTGCCTGAAGCCGTTGAAAGGAAAACCCTAAAATAATGTTTGCAAAAATCAAAAAATAAAGGAGATATTCAGAATTGAAAAATTTGGTCCCTTTTTTCTTAAACCTCTATAACTTTAGGGTTTTTAATGATATTGAGGTCTATTTTTGTTTAGTTATTCGTTATTAGGACGTGCCGTTTGAAAAATATTTTTTAAACAACAATATTTCTAAAACTTCTTGGATTTTTCAAAAAATTATTTTGAAACAGAGTTTTAGAAATTCATTAAAAAATACTTTTTATTTTCTTGATTTTTTATATAAATAGCTCACAATGCCCTTTACAAGCCCTCTACATATCAAAATGGGATCTCCCTTAGTTTTCAAGAAATTAGAAAAAATGTACAACAAATTGATGCACACAATGCGAAAAACCATGCAAACAATAGGCGAACAATAGAAGAATGTTATAATCGTTTGCATGAACTTCGGAGTTCACTCTTGGACGCTGGGCATACCATTGCTCGTCGATTGTTTACATGTTTTTCACATCATGTGCATCATTTTGGCATACATCTGTAATTATTTCTCAAAAACAATGGGAGATCTCATTTTGATATTTACAGGGTTTGTAGAGGACATTGTAAGCTATCTACATAAAAAAGCGAACAAAATAAAAAGCGAGTTCTTCTCAGAAATTCAGTTGCAAAATTATTTTATAAAAAGTCCAAGAAGTTTTTCGAAATTTGGTTGTTTAAAACATATTTTTCCAAACTGCATCCTATTACGAATAATTAAAAAAAGTAGACATCGATATCATTAAAATCCCCAAAATTATGGAAGTGTAAGAAAAAAAGAACCAAAATTTTCAATTTTGAATATCCTTCCAATCCCTTATAGAACTGATATTAGAATTTTCATAAAAATTACTGACAATAGCTGAAATTCTTCACATAAATTGACATGGAATTGCTCGAAAGTCAATTTTCAAATGAAATCTTAAAGATTGCATAATTCTAAATTTAAGGTGCTTTAAAGCGATTCGCAGGTTTTTAATTGTATAATTTCATATACAAAATGAAATTTCAAGTAAAATCTAAACGGAAAAATTTGTACCATGAATTGATTTTGTAAAATTCAGAAATTACTTTTAAACTGGAAAAACAGGGAAATTCATTTTAAAAGATAAACACAGAGATTTTAAGTTTAATGTCCCCTTAGAGCCCTGGAGCACTTTTAAAGTTGATTACAATCAAAATTTATTTTTATTTTCCATTTTAATGGATTCTCCGCTTTCATTCAATCAGCAAAATCCGAAAAAGAATAAAAGTCTTCCGATTACGTGATTGCATCCGATAAAGCTCAAAGTGATTTTTTTTATCACTTTAATCTGGAAAAGGCAGCGTGGCACGGAAGCCTGCGTTATCAGCACGTAATTTATCAAGAGCCTTGTGACATTTTATTTCACTATAATCCCCGATCGATCTGCCTTCAAAACTCCGATTTCGTATGGCTTTCGGATTAGTTGATTTGGTCGAGTTTGGTGATGGTCATTTTACGACTACTGCCTTTGAATTTTACGTATCCGACGCGATGTGACGCAGAGTGGAGCAAAAAAAGTTTCTGTAGACAAATCAATTTTCGACTACAATATTCATTAGATTTTGACGTATCTTTTTTAATTATAGGCTTTTTCAATTTTGAAAAAATTTACATGCTTGGATTTTTATTTAGAAATTTGTTTAATTCTTTATGTAGCAACATAATTTTTTTTTAACTTTTCAGAAGCAGCATTTGTTAAGATTTTAAGATTTATCAACAAAAGGTCTTAAATCTTTACTAAAACTATAGATAAAAATTTGCAATGCGTAATAATAAATTTAGAAATTCTTTATTACGCTATAAACAAATTATTGTTAAAGGTTATTTTTCTAATTGGCAGTGTTTAGATCATTCAAATCGAGAGTTTCGGTGTGAAATAAGCATATAAGGTGTATAATAAGTCCGATCACTTATGGTTATGAAAATTCGCAAAATCACAAGATTGATTAACTATTTACGCAATTTTTCGGAAACAATTTCAGGGTTTGACTATTCTGCAACAAAAAGGCCCAATTTTTTATGATAATTTTCGTTATGATATGATATATGATACTTTCGGTAAGCTACAAAGTTTTTTCTATAATACTTTTTAAGATGACAATTATTAATTATTTAAATAGTTGTTACAAGACAAGAAAAGCATCATAGCAAAAATTAATTAGCAAAAATTAGCAAAATTAGCAAAATTAGCAAAAATAATCGGAAAGACATTCTTTGTCAATTCCGTACACAAAACTTGAGCGTATTCATTGAAACATAGAAGAAATCGGAATTATTTATGAATGTTGTATAAATAATGAGCAATTAGTTACATTGAAAAATATCATTGAAACCAATCATCGAAAACACATTTTTATCTGATTTTGAAAACAAAAATGGAGACTATTCGTTCGGAAATGGTAAAGCTTTAAATTTGTTTATGAAAAACTCTGAATTTGTTGGATAATACTGTTTGGATAATTAATCATTCTTGCCAATTTAAAAAATATCATAGCAAATAATCATGGGAAATACATTCTTAGTGGATTTCGTAAACAAAAATTCAACCTATTCGTTCGGAAATAACCAAACTCCAAATTTCTTTAAATGAAAATTGTTCAAATAATAAATTATGCTTAAGCATTTGTAAAGCACCATACCAAAGAGTGATCGGAGAGCTATTCTTAGTTGATTTCGTAAAAAATATGCCAATTCGTTGAAAAATGACAAAACTAGGAATTTGTTTATTAATATTGGTTATAATTATTAATCATTGTTCTCAATGTAAAAAACATCATAGCAAAGAACCACCGAAAAAATATTCTTAATCGATTTTACAAACAAAAATTATCCTATTATTCGGAAATGGTCGAAATCTAAATTTGTTTATGAAAATTGTTTAAATAATTAATTTGTCTTGCTGAATTGTAAAGTATCATAGCAAACAGTGATGGGAAAGCAATTCAGAGTCGACTTTATAATAAAATATTCCTATTCGTTGAAAAATAGCCGAACTCTGAATTGGTTTATGAATATTATGTAAATAATTAATAATCGTTGTCAATTTGAGGATTAACATAGCAAAGAATCATCGGAAAAACATTTTCAGTTGATTCCATAAAAAACGCCTATTCGTTGAAAAATATAGTAAGTCTTTTTATAAAAATTGTTTTAACAATTTGCTAAATAACATATGTTTTTAATTAATCATAATAAATTCTCAATTTTATTCGCATTTTATACTAAAACTCTGGATTTAAATAAGCTAAACAGTACCAATCCAGAAAAATTACTTTTTTAAATAATTTTTTTATAGCTTAAAGACTAACCTTTTCAATTATTCATACCCACTAAAGTTATTAACGTATAGTTTCAGCATAGTTTCAACATCTTCATATATCAATCTAAAAATCATTGTATTTCTGAAAAATTAAAGAAGAACTCAACTTTGTTGCTAAATAAAACGATAATCACATTTTTTATAAAAAAATCAAACACAAATCTTCTCAAAATTTGAAAAGCTTTAATTAAAAAAATTCCAAAATCAAATAAGCAGTGCAGCCTAAAAATCGATTTGTCCACACAAACTTTTTTCCCCACTGTGGGAACGCGACTGTTTGCTCTGATAATGTCCCACAACTGGAAGGTAGTGGGTTTTAGCAATTGAAAACTCTGCAACGTATTTGGTTAACGTCCTCTGTACTTTCGTATGCGAAAGCCAATATACGAATTCACATGGAAATCTCCGGGACTTTTCCTAGCGGTTTTCCCTACTGTAAAGATTATTGAAACTTTTTCTGGAGACCTCACCATTCTCGGGTTCAGGGCACGCACAGGTCGTTTGCAATGCGACAATTTATTCGGGACCAACCAACAGTTGTCTCGAATTTAATAAAATGGAATAGATTTTTAAATATTGAACGAGTTTCATCCTATTTTAAAATAGGACTAAGCGGTGCGTATGGTGGAATCCGACGAAACAAAAAGTTTATTTTTATTTACACGTACATGCAAAACTAGTTTTTTTACCATTTCTTGACATCCAAAACGGTCTATTACGCATCTTTCACGCAGGTTATGAGAAAATTCCCCAAGATCGGTGAGCAAAATTCTTTCGCCGGTGAGCAAAATTCTCTCTATGGCCATGGAAACATTTTGATCACGATGTTCGATGTCTGTAAACGGCAGGCAATGTCATGTTTTGCATTGTAATTTATAAAGAAAAATATTATTCAATAGATAAGGCCTCACGGGCGGTTTGCTCACTGCGAGGGTGAAGGCGCAGCACTCATTCTTCGACTCGGCTTTACCTCGCATTCGCATTCGTACTGGCTCTTCATACTCATAGTGAGCAAGCCGACCATTCTCGCTTCTCGTATAGTTTATTGATTAAATGTATTTTCGTACTTTATAGTATGAAATAGGTTCAGAAAGTGATTATAATTTTTTATATTCAAAGCATAAATGCCTAATTTAGATATCTCTAAAACTTTATGAAGAAAGAACTGAAAAGAACAAGCCATTTAGCCCAATTTCTTATTTTTAACATTTTTGGACGAAATATTTATAGCAAATGTAAGAATCTAATAAATTTAGGAAACTTGGTGTTTTCTACTTTCTTTTTTAAACATTGGAGCATAATGTTAAATTTATAGACAATACAAAATTGAAGATGAATAATTAATAGGAATTTTAAAAAATATTGAAAATTGAATGATTTTACTATAAGAGATACCTTAAATATTTAACAGAAGCTTATAATATAATCATGATTGAATTCCAGCACCACTTCGCATAAATAAATAAATCAATATTTATTAGAAAAGTGAAATATCAAATCAGGGAAAATCTACACTTTGCCAATCTAAGACTGTCACGCTAACTCAATCAGAAATAATTGTCATTATAATTTGAGGGTGAATGATCGAATAAAAACGTGCTATTTTTATACAGAAATTAATTTAGAAAGGAAGAGATGAATCAGAGATATTAAGTTCCTATTGCAGAATAATATACAAAGACTCTTAAATAGGGAAAATATTTCATTATTCAACTGAATGGTATCAATTTCAATTAATTATTGTTGACGGTTCTGAGTAATTAATTGGAACGAAATATGAATAATAGAGGAATACTTACATAAAGATAGAATATAAATTATATTGAATGTGGACTCA
Source organism: Acraspis erinacei (assembly GCA_035041075.1). Classification (NCBI taxonomy): domain Eukaryota; kingdom Metazoa; phylum Arthropoda; class Insecta; order Hymenoptera; family Cynipidae; genus Acraspis; species Acraspis erinacei. The sequence continues at coordinate 17,035,127 of JAWWLR010000148.1, read as the reverse complement.
CCTGAAACAGAAAAAAAACCATATTAAAAATCTAGAATTAATTATTATTAATTTAAGATAAAGGCATGAATTTACAAAATCAGCAAAATGATTACTATAAATTGTTAAAAATCCTGCAAGGTGACTGAATGAAATACTGTATTTTTCATTTTAATTGTTAAAAAGCTACATTTTTTACAATAATTTTCTAAAAAATAGAGTTTTCACGACAATTGAAAAAGCATTGTTATCAGTTTTCAGCAGTGCTTATTGCGTATAATTTAAAAAACTCAAAGAAAGCAATGTTGCTTAATTCCAACAAATAATTACGAATTGAGTTTTAATAATGTAAACATAATCATCATTTATGAAGGACCAAAATTACCCGCGGAGGTTCATTTTTGCATACCCAGCATAAAATTCAATCAGCATTGGTTAGTTTATAATCATGTGAAACGAGAAATTTCAATTTAAATCGACACTTTTACAGGTTTTCTTTATTTTCGAAGATAAATTTTTCTTATAGAGATGAAAATGGCTCAAGACCGCTATTTCGAGGTTTGGCATTTGGTTACAACTAAGTTGAAGTGGGGTTTCCTTATTCCATAGCGCTAAATTAAAATTTAGAAGTAATTGGTTAATTTAATTTTCTTCACAACAAATTTCGGTTATTGTAAATTGACTGAGTTTTATAATGAATACTTTTTATGAACTTTTCAAATAATTTATTAGCTATTTAATCAATATGAAGTACTAATCTAAAAAAATATGGAAAAACTCTCAAGTGTCGAGTTTTTATGTGAAAGTTTTCATATCACAGGATCAAAATGTAAAGAGGAGTTCAAATTTTTTATAGAACAAGCGAAAGTTAAATAATTTTTTTATTTTCAAAATGTTTGAATAAAAACACGATTTTTTATTACTGTCCAAAGATAAAAATGAAAGTTGGTCTTAAGAATTAATGCTAAAATTCTTTAGTTTTAAGCTTTCCCAAATTCAAAAAGCTTAGAAAACTGAATTTAAACTTGCTTAGGATAAACTTTTTATGCTTGCAATCGTTAAGATTCAGAAAATTTTAAATACGGTATGAAACTTTTTAAATTATGAAGGTGTTAATAAAACGATTTATTCTTAGAAATTTTCTATTTAAAATTGTGCAAGACATTTCGCCAAAGAATTTATTAATGTTTTTGAAAGGATTTTAAATTTGTAGAAGAGTGTTCACCTCGCTTCTTAAATTCTAATCTTCATATTCATCCTGTTTTGCATATACTACTTTCGGGTTCCTATTATAAGCTGCTAACAGCATTTCATTACCGTCCGAAAATCGATTAACTTTCGCAGCAGAGCGTTGAAAGACACAAAAACGTTCTTTCCTTGCCTTTACACAAATTGTATCTCCACTGTATAAAATCGATAATCTGTGAATTTCATGGACCGAAAAAGACGCGCGTCCCTTTTACACGCAAAGCGAATTTTAAAAGCTACTTCGTGATTCATGGATCTCTCAGACCGAAATTTAACTCTGAAATCAAAATTCAGAGAAGCATACTTGAACGAGAGAAGAACTTTCTAGACTTTTACTCGCTCTTTACATCAGAAACGCACTTTACTCGATTCTCAATTGATTTGACACTCCTCTCATTCAGGAAAGCGCCTCTCGCGCATTAAAGCGATATTTTACTCAAGTGGAGAAACTTAGCTTCACCTTCTCCACTTTTGAGTTTCTTTTTTTTAACTCTTTTCTTCGCTATACTCAAGAACGCACTTAAATCCTTCGCCTTAGAGATATAGTCACTGCAGTCGAGTCGGCTAAATTAGCGAAGTGTCTTCATGAAACTCTGGGTGGAATAAGATTGGAATGAGGGTGTGGATTGTAGAATCGTCCCTGGGAATAGTGGCTAAAGTAGAAATTTGCTCACTGAGAGTATCTCTTCTTCCTTTCGTTAGTTTAATTTAAGCGAGATTGTCTGCTGGGTGTAGTTAAACATCAAATTCCATGGGTTTATTCCCTTAGCAAGAAACGTCGCATAAAGTCTACTACCTCTGTCCACTGATTTTCGATTTGTTAAGCATTCACTAATGGAGAAGGAATCTTTATATAAAGCCTTAAGATGTTCCGTATTTATGTTTCAAGTGTTCATTTCATCGTTTACACATAATTTATATTTATAATTAAGATGCTGCCTTTAATTATAAACGTGCCGAAAACTTTATACAAATTGGAATAACAATTAAAGCTAAAATTTCAATATGTAATCCTCTACTTGTACCCACTGTGCTGTACGGTAGAGTGATCTGGACGCTAGTAGACAAAGTCAGTAATGAGAGCATTCTGAAAGAATGTGGTTTTGAGGAAACACTGTTGGACAAGAGTGTAAGAAATCTGTTGAGATGGTTTGGGCACATTGAGCGAATGAATGAAGAATTAACAGAACAGAAAATTATAGAAGAGAACAGAACAGAAAGGAAAATTATAGACAAACATAAATTATAAGAAACGTCGGTTGAAGCGTTTCAGCAGAGTAGGAGACGCTTGAAACAAACGATCTTCTGGATACGAATGGGCCTTCTTGGAGTGCTTTATTTACGGGATATGATTGGATTAAAGCGCATGCATCCTACTTTAAAATTATCAGTCATTTTGCGTATTTTTTGTAAAATATGACACATGATGACTTTTTAAAGCTCTTCCCTTATGCGTACCCTGAGAGGGATTTGCATTAATGGTATAATGATAATAATAATCATAACAATAGCAACTAAAAAATTCTTCCGCGTTAAAAGCCACTTTTCGAGTGATCGTTTACGTCATTTAAAAAAACCTGTCTCTTTTATAAATTTCCCTCTCGATGTAGTACGCATACCTATGCGGCAAATGAAAAACAAGGTTAGTAAGTAACTTTTTTTGGTTATCTTATTTAGAAATAACTCAAATTCACTTTAATTACTCTGAATTCACAGTCAATTCCTTTCAATTTTCTTATGTTATTTACATTCTATGTACTCTATTTGATTTTTTGAAATTGCTTAGAAAATTTTTTGACGCTTTTAAATTCTTTTAACTTTCTTAAAATCTTTTGAATCGCTCTCAATTCCCTGAATTCTTCTCAATTCTCCAAATTTCTTAAATTCTCTGAATTTCTGAAATTTTTTGAACTCCTTTTGATGAACCTGAATTCCTTAGATTATATTGAATTCAGGTAAGTTAGAGAATTCAGGGAATTTAGAGAATTCAGGAAATTGAGCGAATTAAGGTATTTTAATAAATTCAGAGTAATTCGGGGAATTTCGAGAATTCAGAAAATTTGAAGAACACTGGAAATTCAGAAAATTTAGGGAATTCAGAAAATTCAGAGGATTAAGAGAATTCATGGAATTTATAGAATTCAGGGAAATAATGGAATTCATATAATTGAAAGAATTCAGGAGATTCGGGGAATTTAGAAAATTCTTAGAATTCAGGAGATTTAAGAAATTCAGAGAATTTGGAGGCATGTGAAGGAATCCAGAAGATGTCAATGAAGTTGAAAGAATGTAAGAGAATTTAAAAGCATTAAAAAGTTCCAAGAAATTAAAAAAAAAATAATAAGAATATATTGGGAATGGTGGTCGACCATTTCGCCAACTGGTGCCGAAAACTGGAACTAGAACAATTTTAAAGACGTATTTTATTTTTTACATAAAAGTGTTTTTACGATTATTTTGTCAAGTATAAAACAATTATTGAATACTAAAAACGAATTTTCATTTTAAAAAGTCGTTCTGGATAGAATGTCCACCTTATAACAGTGAAAAAACACATTTTGATGAAAAATGTTTAAAAAAAACAGCAACGATTATTTCACTATTTCGTAAAAGTTTTAATGCACTGTAGGCTTAAATAAACTTTAATTAATGTATGTAGCAAAAAAATTGATCCAAATTATGCAAGCAATACGAATAATAGACGATAGTAATTGAAACGAATTCTAACCTAACTTTTAGATCAGATTTTTAAATTCGAAGTATTTCATGGATAAATTAATAAAAATGCACACTTGTATGCACAAATTAAAATGCATCTTTAAAATCGTACCTATTTTTCTAGTTCGTATTATTGTCACCAGGTGGCGCATCGCAGTTAACGTGGTATACACTTCTCATGTAAAAACTGGGGAAAAAATTCACCAAAAATCCAAAATAAAGTACTTTAGCTATAATATAGGTCCCGATTTATGGCTTGTCGAAGTTTGCCCCTTTTCGATTTTTCGTCCAAAAATGGAACTTTTCAGTTTTTCTAAGAATGTGCATATTTGTGTACAATTCACATAAAAATTGTTTCCACATGAATAGAAGCCGATCCGATTTTTGTAGAATGAAAAAAATTGCTCTAATTGCAGTTTTTCACGAATAGAT
>JAWWLR010000148.1:16993596-17005997 GCA_035041075.1 Acraspis erinacei | reverse complement strand
TTGAGAATTATCTCGTTACTCACTTTGTCCATTAGAGTTTTCCCGCATATTATGCGCAGGAATCTCATGTCAATCGCAGTATAAAAAATAGAATAATATCATAAAAATAACAAAATAATTTTCAAAGAAATTGCGAATTTTTCATTAAACTAATAAAACTAACTTTAAATTCAGTTTATTCAAAATTCCCTGACTTTTTCAGGTTTTTCCTAATAATCCCCAACTTTCTCTGATCAGTCTTAAATTTTCTCACATTCTCAGACTTTCCTCTTTCCAGACTGCTGTTTTCCTCTCCCTTGGTCAAAAGTTAGGAAATATGTGAGATAAATTAATGATTTTTCAAAGATAAACAAAATTTATACCGGGTGTTTTGTCAAGGTACGTGATATTTATGTAGAAATCATTTAAACTATCTGACTCATTGTTTGCACACTTGCTTCAAGGCGAAGCTATAGAATTTCAGTTCCTCGTCAAATTTTCCTTTGTGCACTCTTTTCAGTTTTTCACATTTAGTGAAATGAAGTTAACTTTCAACCTGTTATTAACCTTGGCTATTTTCATTACTTTTTTTGGTACGTATAACAATATAATGCCTTAAGTTATATTTCAAACAAAAAAATGCTAAATATCAAAACCCAAAAAAGGTAAAGTATATTTGAAAAGTGAAATTTTTGTGTTAGGAACATTAAAAAAATTCGCATCCAAATTTTGGAAATGTATACAAAATTTTAAACAATTTCATTTATTAATTCCGGTTATTTTCATTTTTAATGAGCCTTTTCACTCTTTAAAACATTAAAATAAACTGTTAAATCAGTTATAAATTTCATAACTGTCAAAATTATTACTTTTTATTTACCGCTGTATTAAATTTTCCAACATTATGATTTATATATAATATGTTTCATTTAACTATTCAAAGACGTAGTTTATTAATGATAATGGACACAATAAATTATTTTTAACAAACTTTTTTTTTAAAGAGTTTCCTAATAGGATGGGTTATTTTTATTTTACTACTAATAATCATCGCTTGTTCAGCTCTACTTGTTTATCTTGTGGTTTTTTAATAAAATTTTCAAAATAAAGATATAAAAAACTTTATATAAATGGAGAAAAATAGAACAGTTAAACAAAATAACATCATTGTGTAAAATTTTATAATTTATTACAATACTAAGAAAGCAATATTGTGAAACTTGTGAATATTCTACGACAGAAGAATCAACATACCGGTTTTACAAGGTATTGCAATCAAATAGAAAAACAAGAATTATTTCCTCATTTACACACTTCATTTATTTACATTACTTTATTCACGTTGAAAAAAATTCCACAGTAACGCCACGAAATTCGATTAAACGCCACAGCGCACCTGAAATGTTGCGTTCAGTCATTCACTGAATATTTACCAAAGAAGAGGGGGTAGTATATGTTGGCTTTTGTGCAGATACAATCTAGTCCACTGACTTGCAGCCATTTTAATTATCGATAAAAAAGAAGTGTATACTACAGTTCCAAACGAATTTTCAGCAATTTTTGTTGAATTATTAATTGATTTTTCATTGATAGTATCACTTTCAAAAGTAATAGATCTTAAATAGGCAATAAAAAAGAAAATAATAATAGACTCTGTAGTTGAAATATGGGAACTGCATTCTATGTTAAAAGCTTAGTAAAAAGGCGAGAGAAAATAAGCTCTCTATATTATACAAAGATCTCGCCGGCACGGGCGGCGGTCCGGTATACGCCTCGTGTACACTTAAGATACGGAGCGACTCAAGAACGATCACCTTCTGAATTTTCCCCGCAAGATTTTAGACGTTTCTTTGACACACAGGGTTGCTATTCAGCTACCAATACAAATATCAGATAGTCGATTGCTTTATACTGAATGCATTTCCCTATATTTTTTTTCTAAACGTCATGTCCAAATTAAGCAGTTACTCGTCGTAGGTTGGCGAGTATAGTTATAGCGTCAGTCGCACGAAACATTGGTTAATCCACGAGGAGTTTCAAGACAGAACTGGAGCCGAGAGAAAAATTACACCAAAATAGTTTATTTTTAAGTTTTTGACAAAATGCACGAATAAAATGTTTGATCGAAATTAAATTGTAATATAAGAAGAGTGCGACTCCACCCCAGGGCAGGTAAAATGGTTCAATTTTTAATGATACCCTTAAAACTGCAACATCGCCCAATGTTTAATATATGAAATTTCATTATTTCATCACAACATTTAATATTAATTGATAATGTACTCATATATAAATTTTTTTCTGAATTTCCTCACTTTCCAAGTCCCGCTTTTAGTTTCACGATTAGAAAATTGTTATGAAAATGAATTAAATATTCTGTATATAGAAATATAATTTAAAAATAATCTCGCATAAAAACTGATATTTTGTTTCTTTTAAGAATAAGTTTAATACGACCGTACTCCTCTCGAGCAAATGACAGGCTGATTTTATGGGAAACCAAAATGGAAGTGTCAAATTAAATTTTCGCCTCTCTCAAACATCGTTGTTCAATTAAATATTTTAATTTCGATATTTCTATTAACTGTTACAGAGTTAGGATCTCCGGTATCATTTTTTTCTCGTATACATCCTTTTCCTGGGACACCTGCTTCTTCTGTCGGGATTTTAGGGAACCTTCGTATAGCTAATGCAAACCTGCATCTTCCTAATATTAGTCTTAAATATAGAGAAGGAAATCATAACTTTTACGATATAGACTACCATACTCGTTTGCTAGTATCAGAGGATGGATTCATCGTTGCAATACTTGCCGCTGATGGTATGATTCGCGCAATATGTAATGAAGAGGTACCGATTAAAATAAACGGAAATCTCTTATCTGATACTCATACTATGGACGAAACAGAAACTCGGTTTTATCATATAGACGAACCTCTTCGATCTCAGTTTCTAATTTAAATGCATTCTAGAATTCAAAATGCTCCTAATTCCAGACAATGAATATAAATTTAGAACAATTTGGTTTCGTGAACCGAAGTCCGATTAAAACTATGCAAAATAATTTTTTGACTATAAAACTAAAAATAAAATCAACTTGGCACATGTATAAATCTCAATATTGGCTGTGCAATGTCCCAAATAAAGAATCATTTATTAACCGACTTTACTGTACATATATTTTTTCCTTTCTTCAATTCTTAACCACATACGTTACGAAGGAAGTTAGACATATTGAGTTTTTTAGGGGGTAGATATGAATGATGAAAAATCCATTAACATTTTTCGATATTAAAAAAAATGTTAATTAGGGGCAATAATATTTTAGACTAAAACATTAAACCATCATTTGGACCTGTATCACCTGTACAGTGTCAAGTCTCAAGTGAAACCTCGTAAATGCATAAATTCTAAGTTTCTATGATCAAGATAGTAAAAAAAGCTCGAAAATTATATTTTTTATAAAAAGAAATACAATAAAAATTTACCAAATATCGCGGAGTTGGTGTGAACTACAGAAACGACTAATTCGCGACACAGTCAACAAAACTTGCATTGGTTCAACCATATATAAAATATTCGTATTATGTGAATAAGAAAATATGTGATAGACATAATCAAATTTTTTAGTTTTTTAAACCAAATCTTAACCATTAGATAGATTCAATGCACAAAATTGGTGTGTTTTCCAGGATAAACTTTTAGATGATTTCACCCAAAGGTGCTCTCAATTTTTTCATAGATTTTGAATCAGGGTAGTTTTATCAGTATTTTTCAAATAAAACTTCTGGCAGTCCTAAATCCTGCGTGGAATTCAGATACACATGAGGAGGTACACAGAGGCACACAGAGATTCGCGTGAGGATACCCCACCAAGCAGAGGGTACCTCCTCATTCTCCCAGATCCTCGTGAAAAGACATTTCAGGAAATCTACACCTATCTCTGCAAGAGCTTTACCGGAATACCACCCTGGCCAGTAACTTTCTCCGGTTTACATTTACTGATAGCAATAGTCATTTCGTGTCTTGTTATCGGATAATCTGTAATCTAATAAATTCATAGTTTAGGCAAGGTCTGGAGTGAATTTTCCCGGGCACAAACCATACACGAATTCATGCCATGATTGCGAATTAATTCTGTTGCCAAACGTTGACTCGACTTGAAAAAGTCAACTGCCTTCCAGAAATCGACGGATCCTCTGGCTGCTTCCAGAGCATTCTGGAAAGCCTTCTCGTACGCCACCATCTTAGAATTGAAAAGAAAAATATAGGCCACTTTAGTTACATTGAATTTAAGAATGTCTTCTTGCTCGAATCCTGAACTTTTATAGCACTTCAGACTTTTCCCAACTTTACCTTACTATTAAAACACGTCCATTCATACAAGGACTTCTTGCCCTTGAAACTCTCACACTGTTTACAAATCATTCCCGCTCCCGAGTCAGCAGCCGCAATATCAGAAATAAGTTTCTCGTTTAAGGTGTCGACCGACTCGACACTCCATGTGCATGAGGCCGAGAGAAACAATAGCTTATCAAAGAATAGCTTTATCCTAGAAATTTTCTTCTCACCTGTATTCACACGACTTCTCCCATAGCTCCCCTCGTCATTCCATCCTTGCAAGATTACAGTTCTATAAAGACTTGGAGGTGGTTTGAACGCGTCGCAATGGGAACAATTCTGAAATCCTTTATTAATTCTACGAAAGATAATCGTCACTGAATCTGCCATTAAGGAAAACAAAACCATGTGCTTTTAAGCATTCGAACAAAACAGATCCACTTTTACATACTTCATGGTCTAAATGGCCCTCGTCGCGCTCGCACCTACTGTCATCAGAAGCGCCTCTTCAGTCTCCTGATTTAAAGCCCCAATTTGTGCGTTAAAATCCTCTCCTAAAATTAAAGATGCAGACGGGCATAAATCCTCTAACTCCGCAGGAACAATGTCCGCATGTTGACGGAAACCTTCTCGATCCATACAAGGTTTAAAATAAATAAGACCCAACCCAGATTGTAAATTGGAAGCGGTGCATTTTATAAAAAAGACTCACGGTATATGTCCATTGCTTAGCAATAAAACCGTTTCTGGTTTACAAAGCACGCTAAGCAACTGCTAGCTATGCTAAACTTACCTACTGGTGTTATGTTCGTCGACAAGAATTCATGGTGTGGAGTCCAGAAAGGGGAGGCAAAGGAGCTTCCCGGAAGCTACGTCTCACATACACGCATAACGTCTGAGTCAAGCCGAAACATCGACATGTCACTTAGGTTTAAGAAATCATGATCAGTCCAAAAGATAATCCCAGACATCATTCCCTATCTCTAATATGGGGTTATTTAATCACCTTGCGCACGTTTCTTCTTCCTATACGGGGTGTTCATTTTTCGGGAGTAACCCAGTTGTAATTCTCGGACCGAAAGTCTGTGTTCAAACTATCTCTTAAATGATAGGATGTACCAAATGAAGATGGTGAATGCGACCCAACCTCGACTTTTATAGGTCTACCTCTTAGCTTCTTGACGGTCCTCTTTATCTCAAGAAATGTCTCAATGTTGCTTGAGGCAAATGTATCATCTTAAGAAGGAGTTATCCCTTATCTATCTGTGGCCCTGCACACTATTTAACGTCTCCATAAGTAACCTTCCCTCCCACCTCTCCAGCATCAACCCGTCACTCGTTACCGAAAGACCCACTGTAGTGAAGATCTCATTTTTTTAAATACGAGATCTTTGGGAGCGCGAAACTAACCGGACCAAACCTGGACTGAACCCTGGGCTCAAATTCTAGATAGAACCGGACTCGACCCTGTTTCTCATACAAGATCCTTTTTAAGGACTTCCGAGGTTAAGCTTGGCACTTATCTTCTCCAGAGCATCGTTTCTAATCCTTACGGCCTTTGCCTCACCTCTCAGAACTTCAAGTTCGCTCTGAATCTGGACCACTGAACTCTTCAGTACGGCCATTTCGGCTTTTGTTGAAGTTGTGGCTTCCTTAACAAAAGAAGGAAGAGTTTAAAAAAGATCCATGTTCAAAGTCAATATACTGGGTTCTCCTATTACTTGATACAGCCCTGCAATTACCATCTGATCACTCGCTAGCAAGACCATGTTTCTCGATCAAATAGTATAAGGGACCACTCGCTTAGTCATTCTCCACTTTTTAAAAACAGAAGCACAAACAATATATTACAACAACTGTAGTCATTCAGGTATCCACGTAATCAAGACCTCCGCACTTCATATAATAAACAAACCATTTTCTGTTTGAAATCTGCTGAAACAACGACAATTACACGGAAAGACAGTCCAGAAACTAAAACGTTTTTTTAAAATGTGCAAACTATTATATCCACAGACTGATCCTACAAGTTTTTTGGGATAAACGAGGTGAGTGTCATAAACTTTATTCTTTCCCAAAAAGTTTGAAATTCGGGATGCATCTACTCCGTGCATTTTTTGAAAATATAAAAAAGATTTTTACGAGATACATTGCACTCATTAAATTCATATTATATTTTTCATCGAAGAAGATAGATAAGTACTGAAATAAAAAAATATAAAAACAGATTTTTATTTTTACATTGCTAATGAAAAGAATAAAATTATTTTTATCAAATGAATCTTCTTATATAATTTGCACCATGCTGATGTGTATAGGTTCTTTATATAGAAAAACTAAAAATTCAATTCTATGACCTAAAAAGTTCATTAATTTATGATTTTACAAGGTAAAAGAAATTTGGAATGGCGCAAGTTTTGAAGGTTAAACACTGCAAGCAATGACAGATAACGTTTATCTGTATAGTATATACTCTGTTTTCAGGGAGAATGAAATTCCCTGTTAGCCTGCCCTTAATATTGGTTGTTCCTACTTTATTTGGTAAGTTAAGCAATATGATATTTTATAATATTATATCCCTTACTTGAAATAAATATCTAACTGTATTATATTTACATCTCATTCGAAATTGGTCATTCTAGAAATCCTGTCAGTATAGTAAGTAATATACTCAGGTCTAAAATTATGAAAAATACGTGGGCAGGCCCAAAGTTATTGACCGATTGTGGAAATAGGAATCTCTAAAAAATCTTTCGTATATATTTATTTCAGTGAAGTCTTTACAATTGCTTAAAATTCATCTAAATCGATTGATAATATACATTAAATTAATTCCATAAAATTCCCTAGAACGCCCATAAAATTGGTAAAATCCAAATCTATCTTTGAAATACTCAAATAATAACTTAGATCTTGCTAAATTCTTTTTAAATCCTTGAAGCTTTAAGAAAATATATTATTTTCTTGAAGATACCTTACAATTTTTTTAGTTTCTTTAAATTTTTGGATTCTTTTGAAATAACTTAATATTTTTAAAATCGTTTATAAGTTATTTTAATTCCTATGCCTTCATATTACTTGAAATTAACCTTATTTTATCCTATAATGTTCTACATAAATTTCATGAAATCTCTTAAAATCATTGAAGTATTAGGAAATCGTCCAAATCTATTAAAATAACTAGAAATCTTCTAAATCTTTCGAAATATTTGCATATTCAATACTAAATATCTTTAACTCATATTTCAATGAATTTATTTTTTAAACTTTTCCAAAAATCCCTCAGAATCGAGCTTAAATACTTTGAATGTCCTAGGAAATTCTTTAAATCCCCTTAAAATTCCTCAAAACCACTTAAAAATACATTTGATTTATTACCTAATCTTTCCTAGAAATTATTTATAATCAAGCATAAAATCTCTGGAAATCCTAAGATATTCCTTGAAATTTTCGAAATTCTTGGAAATTTCCCAAAATCAGCAAAATCAAAAATTGGGAATCCTACCAAAAAAATTTAAGATCAATTAAAACTTTTGAAATCTTAAAGTTCTTTTTTAATATGTAAAATAGCTTAAAATCTTTGAAAATTTTTTTAATTGCGTAAGATCCTTCACAGCTCTTGAAATTGTCGAAATATATAGAAGTCCGTCGAAATAATTTGAAATGCTACATCATGTAAGTAATGCCTGTAATGATTTTTATAGAATTGTAAAAAACTTTTCAGAAATTCTTTATATAAAAATCATTACAGGCCTATTCTGAATTTCCTATAATATTTTTTTTCATGGGTGTAACGATTATGACAGTGAGATACTAGGGTGGTAAAAAAATTCGATTTATGATTCTTGGTGATCGATACATTCACACAACCCCTAAAATGTATTATTTTTTTGGAAAAAATGCAGTTTTTTTCAAATTCCTCAAAAGTAACCCATGCACGGATTTTTGAAATTGACATGAGGTTTTAAATGGAAAAAATCAGAATTTTCGAAAAAAATCGAAAAAAAGAAGTATTTCTTTCAACTTTTTTGCAAATTAAAGTTTCAATGAAAATTTTGTACCGAATAACTTTATATTTTGACCCACCTAACCCGCTTGTATCCGGCCCGGAAATTAATTAATTATTTACATTCGGTAAGTTGTAAGTTTCAAAGTATTTTTTAACTAATTTTTAATTGTTTAAACATTTCTTATTTGTTAAAATCAATTTCTTTCGCCTTTAAATCGAGAAAATTCATTATTTCTAACTTGAAATATTTAGTTATTATTTAAACAATTTTCATATTTCTAAATAATTGTTCCCCTACCAATAGCAAAATGTTTTTATTCTGGTGTTAAGGAAACAATTAAAAAAATATCAATATTAATTTTTTTACGATGTTTGGCAATTTCTTCTACAATTTTCATGTGTTTAAACAATTTTTGCATCATATAAATCGTGAAAGTCATTATTTTCTGAAATGAATGACACAGTTAATGAATACTAAGAGTGGTTTTTGTTGTTTGAAAGATATTCTGCATTAATTTAAATAATTAATATAACGTACTTCTTTTCATAGGGTGGATAAAGAAAATTCTAATTTAAAAAGTGATTATTCTTTAAACAGTTAGGGTATAAGTTCTGAAATAAGAAAATACCGAATAATAAGCGACAAACTATAACAAATTTAAAGGAAAAAATAAATTTTTCTAACCTGCCAATGAAAATTCGCAAGTGAATGAATACTAATTGTTTAAATAATTGCAAAACTGTCTTTTACAACAAATATTATTTTTTTAAATTCATTAACTGCATGACTAATTTCATGAAATAGTGAATTTATAAGATTTATATAAGAAAAACTTTGTTTAAGCAAATAAAAGTTGTTGGAATAATTTTATACTGCCTTTAAAACAACATGTCGCTTTAAGCATTCACTTACTGCATTAGCGATTCCAGAAAGTAATAACCTATCAAAATTTACAGAAACTTAATAATAAATAATAACTTTTCACGATTTACCGGAAAAAATTGTTTGAATAAAGAAAAATTGTTTAAATAATTAACAAATATCTTTAAAAAAAATTATTATTTTTGAAATTCAAGAACTATCATTTATCCCGAAAAATACCTTTTTACGATTTCAAGGCGAAAAAATCTTTAAACAGATAAGAATAGTTTTAACAATTCAAAACTAGTGCAAAAACACTTTGAAACTTTCTGCTTATCGAATATAAATAATTAATGTAGACAAACTTCCACCTTGAGCATGGATTTTACATAAAGCTGTTATTTTCCATCTTTTAGCGCATTTTTCGGGCACAATACAAGATTGTTGGACCGGACCAAATTAAAAGCTGTTTGGTGACAATTAATTTTTAAACATTCCTTAAGTGATGTGCAAATTTTAATTTACAAAAAGTTAATAACAAGTACTTCATTTTTATGAATACCGAACTTTTGAATTAAAAACCCCCTGTTAATTTCAAAAGTCTAGGGGCACGGGTTAATTTTGAGTGATTTAAAAAAATATAAGAAGGCCAGGCCTCCATAAGCTCCAAGCAATCTTAGGCCTGGTTATATTAAAAAAAGGAAAGGTATTTGAAAGTTGATTTCTTTTTCTTTTCTCTCTCACCACTTGCATTTTTTATTTTTATTTCAAGTATTTTTTTATATTAACAAAAGTATTATTAAATTAATTTTTGAATTGACCCATTTTTACTTCTTATAGAGTTAGGATATTCGCTACGGTCTACTGCTCGTGTGAGTCCTTGTCCTGGCAGGACACTTCGTTTAGCCCCTGCAGAACTGCATCTTCCTGATGATATGGATTTTCGATGGTTATTACCAAATGGTCATTTATACCCTGTAGAACATTTGGTTCGGTTGTTGCTATCAGCGAATGGATTCATCGTTGCAGTAATTGACCATTATGGTAAAATTCGCGGACTTTATCTTGAGGGGATAGCAATTAAAATAAACAGAAACCGCTTTACGGATACTCATAAACTGGAAGATGGTGAATCTCAGCTTTATCACATAGGCAAAACTTATGAACCCGCGTTTCTTATCAGAGACTAAAAGGGTCATAATCAATTAAATTAGAAAAAATGTAAATCAAGTTTGTTTTGTAAACCAAGCTCGGAACAAATCGTTGTAAGATCATTTTCTGACTACAATATTAAAATTAAAATTTACTTGATGTATCAATTTTAATATAAAATATTAATAAGCTGAACAACAAACTCTTTTTATGTGATTATCAATAGCAATTTATTTCACACAAGATTTTAAGGAAAAAAACTTTTGTCTAGGAAAAAGCATGCAAGTGGGACATTTGCTTAATATATTTATTATAAAAAAGAGAATTTATTTACTTTTAACAATATATCACCAAAATTTAATAATTGTTGAAAAAATTGTTTATAACAAAAGCAAATGTTGAAGTATGGTGACAAGTAGTTAGTATATATGAAAATAGAATTTAATTTAACCATTTTCAAATGAAAAAATTATAATAATTATTTCTAATAATTAAATTAAAAGTTGTTGGGGTCGCTGATTGCGAATTTGCACTAAAATTTTACGAATATAAAGTACACATTCTACAATTCACCATTTTTGTTTGGAATGCTTACTACGAATCTGAAGCAAAAATTCTCAAATTAAATATGGCACACAGTAAGTTTAAAAATAAATCCTATGGATTATAAATGGGTTCTTGCAGTTCTGAGGGTGGCTCTTTACAACTCTTAAATAAAAATTATAAAATTCAACATGGCGCATCCAACATGAGAGAAAGAAAATGAAAAAGTTGGTCACGTGGCATCAAAATGTGTCCTCAGTTTTCTTTTGCTGGGTAGCTGATTACGAATCGAAAGACGTTTTTTCAGCTAAATAACTATTCTTGATTACTCATCACTGTATTTCGTATGTAAAACGAATGTATTTTTTCACTTTGTTTATTTATAAAATCCATTCAGTTAAAAAAACCAAATGTTTTTAGGTTTTCTCAAAGTAAAGTGAAGTTCTAAGATACTTTTAACTTATTTTTGTACTTTTATTTAAATATTATTGCATTTGCAAAAAGAAATAGAAAGATCAAAGTTTCAAACCTCACCCTTTCCTTTTTACCTTCCTGCATTTGCCGTCGCTTTTCCTGCTGCCCTTATTTTCCCACGCGTCACATCCCCTGCTCCTCCTACCCTTATTTTCCATACTGCCTCTCCTCTTAATTTCCCGCACTTCTCCTAACTTCCCCTTCTTAGAAAAAAGTACGGACGGACACCCTAAACGTATCGAATGTGGATGCTTCATGAAATGATATAGAAAGATGTTTTGCTTCTTTAGTAGCTTATTATTACATTCCAAGAAGAATTTTTTATGAATTAAGAAGTAAGTTTTGTTCCTAATAAAGTGTCAATATGATTGCCGTTTGCGGCATTTTTCGTCAAACGCATAGATTGGCTACATCTGTATGACGCCGTTCTTTCGCGGGGAAATTTAAACGCTCTAAATTACGCAAATTAAAAAAAAGTCAAAATAGTTTCTAAACATACAATTTAATGTATTAATGTCTCTAAGCGGCTTTAGTGTGTTATTATCAAATCGCAATTAATAATAATTGCAAAGAAAGGAATTGAAATAGCCTGCCCAAATAGCTTCTGCCCATTGCTCACGTGTTTTTATGTTTTGCGGCAAACTAATACAAATTTTATTCGGATCTTTATCCTTCCTAGAGTCACATGCAGCATGGATTTCTAAATCCATTATTTGTTTATATCCTTGATCCCGCTTAATTTGGCTTTTATTTTCGATTTATTGTTTTGTTTTTAGGCATTGATAGGTTAGCTTAGATAATCAGCTTGATCAGCTTCAGCTGTCAAGTAGAAAGCCGCCCAGTTATCTACTTTACAGACGTCACATCTGTTTGAATCTGAGCAAATAGACGTAAAGTAGACATTTTTTTTATATTAACAATCTACACAAACATTTATTTTCTCTACAACGTTATTTACTGCTTCAAGTTTATAAAAATATGTTTATCTCATTTCATTAAACATCCCCATTCCGTCAAGAAAAGGGAAACTTTAGAGGATCA
>JAWWLR010000148.1:16927415-16949909 GCA_035041075.1 Acraspis erinacei | reverse complement strand
CCCCCCCCCCCCCCCCCCCCCCCCCCCCCCCCCCCCCCCCCCCCCCCCCCCCCCCCCCCCCCCCCAGCTCGAATATAAAATAACGTTTAGTACGTTTCTTGATGATAAATTTAAAAAATGTTTACAACTTTTGCGAAAGATGCCCCTACAACGTTACGGTTCCATAATAACTTAATTTTGAAAATTACTTTATTACCTCAGACTTCACACTCTTTCCCGTGTTCCTCTCATTTCTCCTGTTTAAATAATACCTGTTTCCTTAAACTTTATACAGATACTGCTTGTTAAAAATTTATTTTTTTGTTTGAAGATTTATCTCCTTGGTGAAATATTTAACTATTTCGTTGAAAATTCGTTGATCTATTTTTGTTTTGTTCTAAAATCGACTTTTTCAAATGAAAATATTAAATTTGTAGTTAAAAATGTATTTGTTTTATTTAAAAAATTAATCTTTTTCGTTGAAAATGCATCTCTTGGGTTGAAACTAACGTTTTTGTTGAATGTTTGTATTTTCTGTTGCACTCAACTGTTTTAGTTCAAATAAAAATTTTCTTGTTATTGAAATATCGTCAATTATACTATTTATTAAGAATTCATATTTTTGTATGGAAATTCAACTACCTGGTTGAAAGTTGAACTATTTTGTTAATAATATATTTTTTTATTAAGATTCATCATTTTAGTTGGAAACAATTTATTGTAGTAATAAATTTAACCAATTTCTTTTAACTCAAAATTTATATTTTCAATTGAAAATTGATTTTTTGTATTACAAAATTTAAATATTTTGAGGATTCACGTATATTGTTGAAATTTCATCTTCTTTGGTTCAATCGAACTGCTTTTTATTTCAAATTGAAATAATTTTTCGTTGACATCGAGAGCAGTACATTTTTCTCTTTAAATTTTTCTTTCTGGTTTGAAAAATAAACTGGATTGTAGACAATTCGTCTTTTTGGCTTGAATATTAACAAAGCATGTAGTATAATTTGTGACTAAACCTTTAAATTTTCATCCTAGAAAGATTAATTCTCGGCAAAAAATGTAATAGTAGATTTTTCAACTACAAAATGTGAAATTTCTAGGAAAAGAGATTAATTTTGAAACAAAAAAGACGCATTTTCAACAAAATGCATGAATTCTTTAACAAATAGTTGTATTTTCAAAAAAATGCAAATTTAATAAACAAGAGATGAATTTTTAACTAAAATGATTCAATTTTCCACAAAAATGACTAGTTTTAAACAAATAAAGATTTTTACGTCAAGAAATTAAACAGTTGATTTTTTACTACGGAAACATGAATTTTGAACAATAAAGTTAACTTTCAATCAAAAACTTGCAATTTTTACCAAAAACTTGGAAACTTGAAAAGAAGACGGATAACCAAAAAAGACCAGTTTCCAATTAAAAATGCTTAATTTTCAAACAATGAAGTAGTTAAATTTTCAGTTTAAAACATTAATTTTCCAAAAAAAAGCCTAATCTTTAACCAAAAAGATAAATTTGTCACTAAAATAATGAATCTTTAGCAAAAAACAAATTATTTTTTCAGAAAGTAGTTCTACCTTCAATGAAGTAGTTAAATTTTATACATCAGCTAGAAAGGTTTCAATTGTATTATGAACAGCAAAATACGAGTTTTCAACAAACAGTTAATTTTTTGCCAAAATAGTGGTATTTTCAATACGAAAGGATGAATTTTTAACCAAAAGGGATCACTTTTTAAGAAAAATTTTCGATTTTCAAGGTGATGATCAAATTTCCACCTGCAAACACAATTGTCAGGGAAAAGCGTCTACACCAAAAAACCGTACATGACGGGATATCATATTTTTGGCCCAAGATTTCGTGTGAATATCCTAGAGATATCTCCTGGTTATATGACATTATCTGTATTCTTGGGATATATATACGATGTCTTGGAATCTTTTCTGGATGTTTCGCAGATATTAACATTGAATATTTGAATATCCCAGAAAGATAATAAAACTCCTAGCATATCGTATGAAAATCCCACGGAGATAGCAATTTTAGTTTCGTTGGATTTTCAACAATTATCCAGAAAATATCTCCAGATTATCGACAGGATATATTTAGAAATATGTAGAAAAATAAATATAAGTTCAACAAATTAGTGTCATGAATAACATATCAGCATGGCCGCAAAACTCTATTTCAACTGAAATTTTAATATCTTAAATTCATGATAATTGACTCTTATTTAAAGTGCGTCTCATAGAAATTCCCTGAATTTCCCTGATTTCCAAGTGTTCCCTCACCTACGGCCACCCTGATCCGCAATTCTTTATCAAAAGTTTGTCGAAGTTCTGATCCTTCAAAGGAACGAAATATTTATTTCCCAATTCTATTTTATTTATAAATATTGTTCCAACTATAATTTGACATAATGCATTATAAGTTTCTTGTGAAATTTATTATCCCTTTTCGCCATACATTTTTCTATCAAACTAGTGTTATGGATATATGCACCTTAGGGGATTTTCGGGAACACTGATCACGGATCTAAAGTCAGATTTAAAAAATTCAAAATTACGGGTTAAACATGGCGGACAAATTTTAAAAAGCTAATTCGATTTTTATAAAACTTGCCTCTCAGGGATTTTTGGGTCACTATTTACGTATCCGGAGCCCGATTTGCGAAATTCAAAATGAAAGATCCAATGTGAATCTAATTTGTGATTAGCGACCCCTCAAACGCGTATGTATGAAATATCATAAAAATCCATTCATTTAAAAAAAATCTTTCCCCATATTGAATCCACCATTTTTAATTTTCGCAAATATGGCTCCGGATTCGCAATCAGCGAACCCAAAGAACCCCTCATAGATAATTTTTATGAAAATCCAACAACTTTCTCAAAATTTGTCCACCTTATCGAATCTATCATTTTGAATTTTTTAAATCTCACTTGAGATTCGTTGTCACAGACCCTGAACAACTCAGATGACTAGCTTCACGAAAATCCATTAGTTTAAAAAAAAACTTCTCCGCCATATTAGTTCCTTCATTCTGAATTTTGCGAATCTGGCTCCAGATTCGTAATCAGCGACGCCAAAAATCCCAGAGTAACTAGTTTTATTATAATTTATTCAATTCGTCACTTCGGCCAAAAAGAGCGATTTTTGAAAGTTGTTTATTTATAACTATTTCTAATTTTAACCAATACAGTCGTGATAATTTTTTTACATTCTTTACAATTCTTCAAATACGATATGAAAAAGAATTTTTTTACATTACTTCAAACACGTTAAATCTAGAGTAAAAAAGATTTAAATAAAAAAGGTGTTCACGGTTTCGGACCTGGCCGCAATGGTCTTCGTGATAAGTTAAGAGACTGCAAAGCCATCAGTAAATTTTTTTGTTTTATTTGGCGTTCAGAATTTCCAGCACACCACTTATCAGATGATTTTTCTAACACTACACAGAATCTTCTACTCAACTGGAAATTACGAAAAAGGAACATTTAGATTTTCGACATGAAAGAATTTTAAGACCACACGAAGCCGTACGTTTGCCTTCGGCATCTTAGTGTTCTTGCTCTTTGCCTTCTGCCTGCTTTCCACAGCCGTAGGAAAGTTCAGCAAAGTGCACCAACAGTGCAACTGCAACCAAGGTTCTATGCCGTAACGAAGCAAACTTTGCCGGTAGATCGTGGTTAACGTTGGTGCTGCGCTGATCCTAAACCACGCAGTATTGGGTACGCCATGGCTGGGAAACACCCTTTTTTTTCTTCTTTTTATTAACTTGAAAAAAGGAAAGAAAAGGAAGCAAGGACGATCGGCCACTCAAGAGGTCGACTTCTTTTAAATCTTCTGATTAAGCTGAAAAATATATGAAGCTGGAATAGTATTCTACGTATTTGTGAAGATGTCTTATTAATTTTTCTAAAGATATTTTCGAGTTTCTTTACTTCGTGACATCCCCTTCTTTACAGAGTGCTGCAACCAATCATCGGTATTATTAAATTGTCGTTAAAATCTAGCTGCGTTACTTTACTTGTATGTATTTTAGGCTTCAAAAAATGAAAACAAGATAATTGCATCTGATCTTTTTTTCGAAATATCTTCAAATTAAATGTTCAGTTTTTCATTATATTTAATATAGGGACCGTACACGTCAAAAGTTCATTATTCGATTTAAAATGCCACAAATATGACACACTAGTATAAAAAGTTTATTTTAAAAGAAATAGTTAAATTGTCAATTAAAAAAAATGCATTTTTACCCCAAAAAGGGAACTTAGAACAAAGTGGTTCAAGCTTTAACCAATGAGATGGGGTTTCTGCTAAAATTATGAATCTTTAACCAAAAAAAAAACTAATTTCTATGAAAGTAGTTTAATTTTCAACGAAGTAGTTGGATTTTCAAATAAAAAAGATGAATTTGTAATAAAAAATATAATATTTGATATTTTACAAAAAAGTTTTTTAAATAGAAATAAAAAACATATTAATTCAACCAAAATTAATGGTTAACCAACAAATTATGGCATACGAAAAAGACGACTTTTCAACAAAATAGTTGAATTTCTAGTCTAAAGAAGATCTCTTATTAAACAAAAATGGAATAGTTAAATTTCCGTTGAGAAAAAAATAATTCACAATTTAGAAAAGCGAGTTTTCTACGAAGTAGTTGAATTTTCTACTAACTTGTTTAATTTTTGGGCCCGAAGAAAGAATTTTTCAATGCTTTTATTATATATATATATATATACATATATATATATATATATATATATATATATATATATATATATATATTACCCTACAAAGATACATTTTTAGACGCCATAAAAAATCGTTGCACAGCCATTAATATTATATTCAGTTTAAAAAGATCTTTTAAATAATTTCATTTTAGTGACAAAGTTATATTGACACCACAATAGAACAAATTAAAATATACTCTCTTATATTTTCTGCCCTATAAGTCTGATTTTGTTACTATTTTTAAACCTAATGTAGTTATAAGTAAAGTGGATAGTTTTTGTAACATTAATTTACTTGAATTAATATTAAATTAATGTTTTACTGCTCCCGAAGCTTCGGATGATCTTTTCTGGCCTTCTTCTTAGAATTTGAGGAATATTGATGCAACTACCTTGAGAACATCGTTGTTCTGAATCAGTTTTGCATGCGAGTGTGTAATTTTCCGACACCTAAATAATCTAATAGTTGGACCTTGAGTTTGAATTGAGGACTGAATTAATTCAAAGGGTTTCAGGACGAAATGACCTAGTGATAATTGAAGAGAGTGCACCATTACGTTCTGCACCTTAACACGCGTTCGTGCGGAAAAGTGAGGTTAACTTTCTTCACTTCGGAGGCATCGTCCGATAATTACACGATAATTGGATACGTGCCTGAGTGGAAAGCTTTTCGTCTACCAGGGCTGAATCCTCTTGGTAGACTATTAGTATTGTACAAATCGGAACTTCTGAAAATGAACCAGAGATTCACCCCGTTGAAACAAATTAATTCCAAATGTAAAATTATGATCGATTTCCGTCCCTTCATCGCATGCTAGATGGATATTCAAATTATAGATCCGATAAAAAAGTTGCGCTTCGACTTGGCTCGAGTTTAAGAGCTCTCTGGATTATAAGAGTTGTTAGAGAAGACAGTTTGAAAGCTTCTCTACCGCATTCTCAAAAAGTTCTCTCTCTTATCTTTGATGATGCACTTGTTATCATAGTAAATGCCAGTTTATTTATTTGATGAGTAAATTGCGCATCGGAATAATTCTATTTCCAAAATCAATTGCCTGTAATAAATTGTCATGACTAACAACTGTCGAGTGTCTGAGCATTCGAAGAAATTGTATACCTTTTTTAAACTGAAAAATCATTCTGTTTCGAGGAAAACTTGAACCATGTAAACCTAAAGAAATACGTTTTGAATGTAAAAAACGAATTCTAGAGCCATCAGAGATTTATTGCTCAATATAGGAAAGTTGAAATTTTTTCTCACAGCTTGAAATTCAGAATTTTCTAAAAATTTTCCTGTTTGTTTTTTTCAGTTAAAAATTACTTTTCAACTTAAAATGTTACTATTTCAGTAGTAAAATTCACCATCATACTTGAAAATTCATCTCTTTATTTTGAAATTTAACTTTTTGGTTAAATAGGTATCTTTATTTTGAAAATGCATTTCTTTTGGTAGGAATTTCATGTCTGGTAAGACAGTTAGTTTTAGATAGTTTTAATTTACGTGGGGAGCCCATATTGTCCCGGTGGTGCTCATCAAGCTATGAAAAGCCTATTGTGCCATACCTGTGTTTATACTCGAGGCAGTAACTCCGAATCCGTCCACCTTCACCGAGCATTCAGGTGCGTGTGTTTAATTACTCGAAATCGACGAACGACCATCCCAAGCGCCAATTCCTCGAGGATATCTCAAGCGCAAACAGATTGCTGACTCATTTTCGAGTCTTCTTAAAATCTTCTAGTGACAACCGAGGCTAGTCCCCTTGACATAGGGCCATTGGGTCATTATAAGGTATAGTAATACCTTGGTACGTAACCAAACTATTATGATGGTACCCGCAGTTTAAGGTGGGGTCTGAACCACCAAAAGCTTAGGGTTCGAACCGCAGTCCACCTGCACGTCAGGCTTCGTGCTATCATCTGAGCCACCCAGGCTCTTGATCTCTTTCCTTAACAATGCTTTTGTTGAAAGTCATTTTTCTAAATTGAAAAGCCTCCTATTAAATTTTTCGTTAAGAAATCATGCATTTTAGTTGCAGATTTTATTATTCGGTTCCAAATTTAGCAATTTTGATCGATAGTAATTCTTCTTAGTTGAAAATTCAAGTGTTGAAAATTCAACTATGTAGCTGAAAGTTGATATTTTTTCGTTAAAAATTCAACTATTTGATTTAAAATTCACGCGTTACTACAAATTTTTATTTTTTGATGTTTTTTAGCGAAAAATAATTAAAATACAAAGAAAATTTGAATTATGTAAATGGAATCAAACACTTTTTGAATGTAAAAAACGTAATTTTTATAGCCGTGGATATTTGTAGGGAACTATAGGAAAATTAAAATGTTTCTTCCAACGAGAAATTCTAAATTTCCTAAAACTTTTCCTTTTACTTGTTTGTTAAAAATTAATTTTTTATTTAATTTCATTGGACTATTTAGCTGAAAATAAGGAATTTGGTTTAAAAATGATATTTTGGGGGTGGATAATTAAACAGTTTTGTTGAAAAATTCGCCTTTTTCGCTTAAAATTCAACAAATTAGACAAATCTGTTTCTGCCTTTCTCATTTTTTTGGACATAAATTTCATCTCATTGGTTAATAATCCAACATTTGTTGGCTTAAAGTAAATTTTGCTTAAAAGATAATTCAACAATTTTCTTATAAAGTAATTATTTTTGTAAAAAATTCAACTATTTGCTTACACATCTGAGTATTTTAATGAAAATTGGCCTTGTCGTGTTAAAAATTAATCTTCTTGGTTAAAAAATCATCATTTTGCTTAGAAATTCAACTACTTTGTTGAAACGTGAACTTCTTTGTCAAAAATCAATTATTTTGTTGTTGAAAATTCAACTATTCCTTCGAAAATGCATGTATTTTGTCGAAGAATCGTCTCTCTTGGTAGAAAATTAATCTTATTGGTTGATAATTCATCTGTTTGGTTTAAAAATTCTACTAATAGGTTAAAAATTAAACTTTTTATTAGAAAATAATAATTTAAAATTTTTATAAAATTAAAACTTAACTATTTAGTTTTTGGTACAAAATTGGACTTTTTTCTTCAAATTTCATGTTTTCGGATTAAAAGTTTAACTCGTTTGTAGAAAACTCATATTTTACAGTGAAAAGATCAACTACTTGGTTCAGAGTTGAACTCCGTTGTTAAATTTTTTTTTTAGTTAAAGATGAATTATTTTAGTTGAAAATAAATCCCTTTAGGTAAAAACTAAATTTTTTGTTGAAAATCCCTTATTTTTGGATGGAAATTAATTTTTAACTGAAGATTTAACTATGGCGGTTAATGATTCATCAATTTAGTTGAAAATTTATATTTTTTCATGAAAATTGAGGCATTTGATTGTAATTAAAAAAATACTCATTTCTTTAATTGAAAGTTCGACTATTCTAATTATTTTTGGCATTTCACCTTTTTAGTTCAAAACTCAATTAACTGATAAAAATATTATCTTTTCATGTAAAAAATTCTTGTCTATTGTTCAAGATTTAGGCTGCGTCTAAGCTCCCGAAAAAATTATGAAGTTGGAATAAGGGTTGGAGGAATTTTCGGGACATCAATACATAAATACATTTTTCTTGTCAGATTTTGGTCATTGGAATGATTTGCTGAATATGCTGGGTGGTAAGTCGTGTTGTGAGCTTTCAATTTTTAATCCACTATATAGTAAAAAGCACTTACCGAAACTAACGCAGTTATAAATGCGGAAAGTGGACTCACCTGAAACATGAAACAAAGTTTTTAAATTCATTTTCAGAAATTGTGTAACGTTTTTTATCAATAAAATCTCTATTATATAACTAAATATTCAAGAGTTATGCAGAATATTGAAAACGAATTCACCTTCGTTCTAAAAAATAACCCCTTTGGCGTTTGCACGGGTTTGAACGCGAAAAAGCGAGCAGGTATTTAGTTACTTCAAAGAAATTTTCCCTAAATCAATTAAAAAACAAATTCCGAGGGTAATTGTACCTGAAATTGTATAAAAATACTGCAAACGGTTGATGAAAGTATTACGAAGTAATTAGCTTTTAAAACACTTAGAAATGCTGTTTTCAGCGTTTTTAACTCAAGCCTTGAATAACAATTGGCATTTTCTATAATTGTTAGAGCCTTGCATAGCACTTCAAAAATGCATAAATACAGTATTTCATTGTTATATAATTAAATGATTGAAAGAAAACCTCCTAAATATTTCGGATTCTTGTCTAAATTTGTAAACGCCAACTAAAGCGAAAACTACATGGCAACGAGTATAAACGCCCCAGGCTCTTTTTCCAAACAACGTGAAAGGTGCAGTTGACATTCAATTTCCTTTCACATTTATTATGCACTATGAACTAAAATATTTTGACTGCAAATTAAAGGAAAAAAAAACTTTAATTCAAAAGTATTTCAATAATTTGGGGAGTTTCCAATAATTAAAATTTTAAAACCGACAGATAAATATGTACATAATTGTAACTCAACAACTATTAAATAAAGCAAAAATTATAAAATTAAAAAATCTTAATGCCTAATGCCTAAGGTAAGTGGAATTATTATCATTCTATGTTTAAAATTTTGTATCGATCCACATATTCTCGCTTTATTCATGATACTTTTTCTGTATCGGAGATATTCGTCTTTTGCGTCTGAGCATACCCTACCTTCTCTACTTACAAGGATAGGAACTGTATTTACAAGTAGAAAAATTACGTTAAGGTAAGCCACGACATTCTACTTTATATTATAATATTTTGAAATTAATTTTTTTGTATTGATTACATTTTCGACTGCAATTAACCATTTTAAAGTTCTTCTGATTTTGGTAGAAAAATAGAATGAAAAACATAATGGAAAAAAATGAAAATTTGAAGTAATCGCTTGTCTACAAGTTTACCAATAACCTAAAATATACTAAATTTCAGTTAAAGAAAATTAATTTTGTGCGGCAAAGAAAGCTTAATTCTTGACAAAAAAGACGAATTTTTAAAATAGTTCAATCAGTAACTAAAACACAGTATTAACTGTCAACGTAACAGTCGTATTTTGAACCCTAAGCGTCCACACATCAGCCAGGCCACATAGCGGCCACATGGGGTAACTCACTACCCCACGCTGAACAACCTAGTTGTACAGGACATATGGGTGTTTTAAAACTTCTAACCGATTATTTCATGTCTCTTGAAGAGTTCTTCAACATTTCTAATTTTTTTATCGGTCAATTTATATATGGCGTTCTGAAAACTGTTCATTTATGTGAAAATTCAACGTCCGCCATTTTTACATATTAAAGGCTACAATTTTAGGATTGTACGCATAACATATACCATTGCCATAACACAATAACAGTATCCGCCGATCATTCAAAAAGAATAAATATTTTGTAAAATTACTGGAGATCTTTGCCGAGCAACGGTTGCGGCCACACTGGGGTAACTAGTTTCCCAACGCCGAGAAAACAAACGTTCAAAGTGCCACGACGCGTTTTTTCGGCTTCCTATTTAATGGGGTCACATCTCACTCTTTTCTTCTACAGGCAGATTTCGTTACTTGTATAAATTTCAAAAGTTTTAGATCTCTAATTTCACTTTTTCTGAGCCTGTGGTAACTAGTCACCCCGCGTGGCCGCTAAGGGTTAAACAAAGAGGATCAATTTTTCGACCAATAACGCTTAACTTTCAACTAAAAAGTTGTATTTTCAACCAAAAATTATTAATTTTCTACCAATCAAATGTTCGAGCTTTCAAGCAAAATCGACGAATTTTTTACAAGAAAGTGGAATTTGCAACCACACAGTTGAATTGTCAAGCCAAAAAGACAAATTTTTTATAATATAGTGAATTTACAACCCAGACGGATGAATTTTCCACCAAAAAAGATGAGTTCAACAATATATTTCACAGCATAGATTACTATAGATGTCATAACAAAAATTACCAAATTTATAGCATTTTCAAATGCTGAAGAAAAATATATAAAGAAATTTAAATATCCTGTTAGCATTTTTATATTCGATGGAACCTAAAAAAGTTCTACGCTTGTAAACAGTTGTAAAATATGCAAAAAATAGAAACAAATTGTCTGACAGATTATGAAATCCCAATTGAAACTTTTACCATATATAAAATATATTTCGATACTATTCCAATGTAATTGTTCATTAGATCAAAATACAAAAAGTTAGATCATTTTCAAGACATACATATTTGAAAAGTTCTACATAATTAATAATCAAGTAGATTTGCTATATTGAGACATTTTTAAAACGCAGTGAAATAATTGTTTGTATGTTTTTCAAACTGACTACAAAGTTGTGTTGGAGCAGACTTAGAACCGAACATTGAATAAATGGAAATAAAATCTATGACTTAATCCCTCTGTCTTGTAGATTAAAAACCTAATATTTTTTATTTTATTAAAATTATATCGAAAAATTTACCTACAATTTTATATTCCATTCCATTTTGTATATACCGTTTTATTTTTCGATGAGAACCGTCTGTATAACCTAACTGTAGAGAGCTAAGCGCGAGTGTAGCAATGAAAATGAAATTTTCAAAGCCGCAGGTGCTTTGAAAACTTTCTTTATAAATAAATTTAAACGCAATTACAGTTCCAATTCGTAACTGTACTCCATCAGGGATTTATGTCACAGTTTTAAATCTAAGTTACAATATTTGAAAAAATGCAGTCGAAATGCACGTATTAAATGTATGGGAACATGCGCAAATCTTTTTACTTAAAAAAGTGTCTAGATTATTTTCTACTCAAGAGTATTTCTCAAGTAATAATTGCAAGTAATAATAATAATTATTATTACAATATATAATTATAATATATAATTATTATTATTACAAATAATAATTGCAAAATGTGGAAGTCATTTTGTTGCTACTATTGCAACATGATTGATTATATATTTATGAAAGTTGAGGTTATATCAAAATAGGTGGAGGAGGAAGAGGAAGAGGAGGAAAGTATGGGTAAATACTGTATCCAATAGGAATTGTATCCAATGATGATAAGTTTAGTCCATCAGTTAGAAGTTTTAAAACTGAGATAAGACTTCTATATTCTAAGAAAATAACCAGAATGGGTTCGAGTGAAAGAAATGAGGAAGGAGATATATTTTTAGAAAATTTAATATTCTATTTTAATAGTCACTCAGAGAACTTTTCTCTTCAGCCGAAATGATGCTTTTTGACACAAATAGAAGTCCCTCTTTAATTTAAAGTTGAGAGGATTTTCATTTGTCACAAAAAGAATCTTTTTACAGACAATATTATCCTTTTGCGACAAAATTCACGTAATCTTGCATAAAAATAATTCCGGTTGTTTAAAAACGATTTTCACGTGGTTCGAAACAAAACAGACAAGAGGACGACGCTTTTGTTTCAAGACAACTTTTTCTCTGATTGGTGTTGTTACACTAATTACAGACAATTTTTAATGAAATATTGCATTTGACTCATTCCAGTAACCTATTATTAAAAAGCTGTAACCTTTAACTAAAAGTGCCTCCTTTTCAAGCCAGCTAGTTCAATTTTTCCAATAATTGAATTCCTATTTTATAACTATTTACTATTTAGTTACTTGAGAAAATAAGTGACTGCTGAATAATTGTCCTTATGATAAATAAAGCAAAGCTTTGACATTTCCATTGCCACGATAAAACTATATCTAACTCACAAAAGGGTCTAAGAAACATACTCGTAAAAGGTCTAAAGGATAGTGTCTCGTTCCGTATGAATCTCACTAAGCTCTATACAAGTAGGAGTTGCTGTTACAATTCACTATCTTCACTTCTCTATAGTATGTACACTTCTCCAACGCTCGAATGCGAGTGAATCCGTAGAAATTTATAAAGCTGCTGCCCTGGAGCTGCAGTGAATCCTTTACAAACTCAATGCTCGACAAACTAGAAGGTTGGGCTAGGTCGACCCTTCGCCTTCACTTAAGCCAGGATAAATACTCATGTTCATGATAGCTAACGGTATTTTTTTGCAAAGAAAATAAAAAAATTTTAATATTAGGATCAGATGAGCGGACGCCAAAAGTGAAAACAATACTCAGTGAAATACAAGCGTTCCATTGAAATGAAGAACTCAAATCAGAAGCGTGAACAAAGTGAACAAATTTTTCCACCATTGATTTAATTGACGGCTATTTTACTTCAATCGCTTGAGGGATGATGGACAGTTTTCAGTAGCCAATGTGAAATATAGTAGATACTTGAATTTTTACAGTAAAATATGTTCCATCAATAAATTATACAAAATTAAGATTTCTCTCTTTTCCCATATTGAAATTCAAAATTCGGGCAGTATCAGAATTTTAAAATCATTTTTAAATTTACAGATACCTTTTATTAGTTATAAAATTTAAAAACTGAAGATAGTAAAATCAATTTGTAAATTACGATACATTTTCTACACATTTTAAGATTATTTTTTTGGGTTTCCAATTAAAGAAATAAAAAGAGTGTGCTCTGGAGAGACTTAAAAAGTTGGGCAAAAAGTGTCTCTGAAATACTGCCATTTATTCAAACATAAATGTAATTTAACTAAATATTTTGCTAAAAATCGTTTATCTCTAATTGAAAATTAGTTTTTTCCTGAAAAATGTAAATATTCAATTTTTTGTTAGAAATTGCTGTTTTAAATTGAAAATTGATATTCTCTAGTTAAAAGATTATCTTCTTTGTCAAAAATTTATTCCCCTTGTTGAAAATTCATACTTTTTGGTTGAAAATACAACTCTTTAGTCAAAAATTCATCTGTTTTATTATTACTTTAAGAGGTTAATTTTGTTTGTCTGCTGGTGTAAAATCAATATTATTAAAATATTTATAAATCTTAAGATTGTGAAAAAAATCCCTCTATCTCCGCTGGGATCTGAACCCAGGACCTTCAGATTCCAGCGGAGGTAGAGACATTTTTTTAATCTTAAGATTTATCAATATTTTAATAATATTTATTTAGATCAGTAGACAAACGAAATTAACATCTAAAATTAATAATAAATATTACTGGGTCAAGAAACCTAAGATCAACAATAAAAATTAATCTGTTTGGTTTGAGGATTTAATTTTTTCTAGTTTTGATCAAATCTTGTTCTTCTTTCTAAACAAGATGAACTTGATTACATTAGACGGATAACTTATTTCCCATAAGGGCTTTCCTGAGAAAGAGACAAATTTTTAACTAAAAAATATTAAGCTTCAACCAAAAACAGTTCAATTTAAAAAAAATAATACCTTCTCTGATGAGAATGTAATAAATCATTTTTTAACGAATTTTGTGTATTTATAACCAAATAGTCAAACTATAAAACAAAAAAGACAAATTTTCAACAAAATAGAAAAATTCGGTTATATCAAATTTTTCTTATCCCCACCAATGTCTATTGAGGCGGAGAAGATGAAGGAGTGCTTTATATCTGTGCCGTTTGTGGATGCCATCCCAGCCCTAAATGTGACCTTTGACTTAACTGGAAGTTGAGTTTAGTCCAATTTTTAAGCCAAAAGACGAATTGTTCAGAAGACTAACAAACTTTTTTTTCTAGTTTTAAGAAAACCTTGCTCTTCTTTCTTAGCAAAATGAGCTTGATTAAGTTCGACGGATGACTTGCGTCCCATATTGGCTTTCTTGAGAAAGTTGGAGCGCAGCAAATGCCAAAGAAGAGTAAGGGTATAAGGGAAAAGAGGGAGCTTCAATTTCGACCGTCCCACTAAACAAATGGGCTTCTACGGATTCTCGTTTACCTAGGCATGCTCACGCCAGGCGGGTGCATCGTCCGAGTTTAGCGCCTCGAAATGATGAATTATTCATTTCATTCTCCAGAATCGTCAAGGGAAAAGAGCTAAGAAAACTAGACGTTGTCGCTCTCTAAGAAGGGCCCATATATTAAATACAAAAGGGAAGCTTATAAGCGAAAAATGCCTTCTAACCGCTTATCTCAAGAATCTCAGCTCGACCTATTCACTCGCCGAACTTTTTTCATCAGTTCGAAATACATTAAACTTCTACCATTCACCCAGTAAGGTCCTTTAAATTACTTTCAATGGGCAGAAAGACTTTGATAAGTAATTATCCTGACGAGAGAAAAAAAGCTTTAAATTCTGATTTAAGGAGAAGAATCTAACGAGTACGGAGTCAATGTATGACTCCTACAAGTAATTAAAACAATATATGCAGGCAGAAAAACGAGTGTTAGGGGAGATGGGCCACTGGTTCAATATTATGCAAGTATTATTTCTTATATTCGTGGACAAGTGTCTAAGAATGGCCCTCCTTAACCAAGAAGATGTGGATCTCCACACACTGAGGGTACATGGGTTAGCATTCGCAGATAAAAAGGTTGTTTTGCCAAATTCAATCGAAGACTCGCAAAGAATGTTGAACAAACTGAATAGAAGCATGAAGAACATGGATCACAAAATTAACGGAAATAAAACATAAATTCAAATCTGAAGGACAGGCCGAGGAAAATATATGCAATGTTGACCTGAAGGATGATAGTATAGAAAAAGTTAAAAAGTACGTATGTCTTGCAAGCCTGTTCACTCATAACGGAAAGGTAGATAGAGATAGAGAGAGGTATAAACGAGCGTAAGAAGGTTGTCGGCCGAGCAGGATCCATTATCAGAAGTAAAAATACATCAAATAAAGCTAAAATGACAATATATAATTCGGTATTTACACCCACTGTGCTTTACGGTAGCGAGACCTAGACCCAACAAAAAAAGGATAAGAGTAAAACTAACGCGATTGGAATGAAATTCTTGCGCAATATGTGTGGTAAAACGCTAATGGACAAACTTAGTAATGAGAAAATTCTCAAAGAATGCGGTGCAGAAGAGAAATTGATAGAAAAACGTGAAAGAAATTCTTTGAGGTGTTTTGAGCATGTTGGGAGAATAAAATATGAACGACTGACGAAACAAGTAAATCGATAGAAAGTAAATTGCAGCGTACCCAGAGGTAGAAGGAGATAATAATGGTTACAATATGTTAATGAGACCGTAATTCGAAGAGATATAAAAATACATAGAAACACAAGAGCATGGTTAAGAGTTTCAGTGGAGTGAATGAAGCCAGAAACGAAGGACCTTGGATACTAACAGGCTTCAGTTAAGAGCTTAACGTGGTGACTTTTTGAAGCTCTTCCCCTGGGATGTTTGCTAAAGAGATTTATCTGCGACCTGGGTCATAACGATATCACCAATGATCATGTTATTAATTATAATAATAATAATATAATATAATAATAATAATTTTTTACGGTCAATAAAATTAGAAAATTTGAACTCTAAAGCTAAATATTTCTTTTTCGCAAGTAATACGTACAAAATGGACTGCAATTTAAAGCACACAAAGTGGAACTCGTAAATTTTCAACTTTGAAAGTCTTTTGATTAACAAATTTTGTATTCAAATGGTCAATAAGCTTAAAAAATTTAAATTGAATGTACATGAACTGCAAATTCTAGAATTTCTGGTTTTTATCAATCATAAAGTTCAAAGATTCAGGTTCAGTTCTAAAAAGATAAATCCACGTTATAATTTACAATGCTTAAAATTTAAAAATCAAGAAATGAATTGAAAGATTTTCAAAATTATATTATACGTGTTGGGTTATATTTTATAAATATTTAATTATTTTAAAAAATCAGAACTCCTCAGTAGCTTTAAATTTTTTGAGAAAATCCTGCAAAATTAAAAAAAAATTTATAATCTTCCAGATACACTTTTCACAGTTTTGGAAATGTAAAAAAAATTTTTGTGAATACTGTCTTAAAATCCTGTTTTAAAATAAAAAATCATCATCAAATTTCATGGAAATCTTAAGAAAATGGTTTCATTCTTTTGAAGCCCTTTACAATTCTTAAAAAGTTTCTATTTTTTATAATTCTAAATCAACATTTGGTTTTAAACTAGCTCATGTCTATTTGCACTGAAGTTTCGATAGATTCTCATCAATTCTATACCCTAAAATGCAAACTGAATTAATAGAAGCCAATAAGGAAGTTAAACTATTTTTAGTTGAAACTTTTTTTTTGAAAATTCTACTACTCTACATTTTCCGTTGGAGATTATTATTTTTAGTGACAATTACATTATTTGGTTAAAAACTTATTCCTTATAATTTACTTAGTTCAAAATTTAATTAAATAATTGAAAATTTAATTACGTGTTGAAAATTCCAAAATGTTATTTAAAAGCCATCCTTTTTGTTTAAAATTTCAGTTTTTGTTGTTGAAAAATCGAATTTTTAGCTTCAAACTTCCTCAACTTTTGTTGAAATTGTTTTATTTTTTTAACAACAATCAAACTGTTTTATCAAAAATTCTTCTTTTTTGATGAATTAAACTATTTTTTATATAGAATTATAACCGGTTTGGTTCACAAATCAACTGTTACATTTTTCGTTGAGAAAATTCAATTTATTCGTTGAAAATACACAGGGCATAGGTCACGGGTGAGTGTTAAGATATGCGAGTTGAGAGGTAGTTCAGTGGACAAAGGTGAAAGTTGAAATGTCAAAGGTCAAAGTTCACATTGCATAGGTCTATGGTCAAAAGTTAAAGGTAAATGGTCAGATGTAAAGGTGACAGTTCAGATGACATAAGCCACAAGCGAAATGTGAGAAGTCACAAGTCAGGTGTTAGAGGTCAAAGTGCAAAGATAAGAGGTGTAATGGTGATCTTGCTCTTTCAAAAACGATATTTTATCCAGAAGTTTCATAGTTTTTTTTTTGCAAAAGATACTGATGAACTAATTTAGAAAGTTCCATGTAGAAATATTTAATGCGAGCTTTTAATTTTCAATTTATAAAGAATCACATTTTTAAATTGCCTAATTTCATTAACATTGACATTGCTCCGTTACAAAATTCTGTATCCCACGAATCAGAAGGATATCAATCTAGACTGGAAGTAGTTTTCCATAAAAGGAAAACGATTCTCTTATCAGCGACAGTGGTTTTCCTTAATGTCGAAAATCACTAAAATAACAGTCAGAGAAACGAGAGCAATTTATTTAAAAGTTTCTCGAATGAGGTGGAATTATTTGACTGAGGTGAATGGAATGGAAAAAGGGGTTCGGGAAAACAGACGGACCGAGTGAAGCCGAGAGTCGAACCAATCGTCGGACAAATTGTGCACTCGTTGACGACTCGTCCGGTTCCGGATCCGGTACGGCCAATCGTTATTGCTTTCCGATGATACATTCAGAACCGCGATGCTGTGAGTTCGCCGTTTCCGGTGTGTCTAATTTTCAATCTAGTGCTTTGCAGTTTCCATCTTTTTACTCTACTACTTTTTACCGGCCCATCTCCGGTATTTCAATTCTCATTTTTACTACACCGTTTTAAGTCCAGTTTCAAAGTCTGAAGCACCAAAGATATGAAATAGTTCCAGCATCATCTCCTTTGAAGTACTCTCTGATTATAAGCTAAATATTTACGAGGCTCTTCAAAAACTATGTGACACTGCCAGAACGAAGAGGGAAGGATTAACGAAGAATTTGAAATCACACATAGAAAATGTAAATGCGAATAACAATTTTTTCAAATGATTGAACGAATGAAAATTATCAGCGATTTTATTTTAGATGTAAAGCCTCTAAATAGATCCCCTTTTTTCCTATTTTTTTGTTGCTTAAATACTAACTGAATTAATGGAACCGAATAAAAAAATCCAAATATTTTTGGTTTAAAGTTCGTTTGTAAACATTTAAAAGTCTACAATTTTATTTTCGATTCAGAATTGATCTCTTATGCTTAACAATTCTACTATTTTTTAACGATTTAACTATTTAGTTGAAAAACCTTTGTTCTTTTTCGGTTGAAAATTCATTCTTTTTAAAAAAATTATTTTTTTAAAAGTAAATTTAAATATTCCATCATTGATTACAAAAATTTTTTTTGTTTAAAATTCAATATTTGATTGAAAGTTTACCTGTTTTTTGAAAATTCGTCTCTTTTGGGAGAAAACTAATCTTTTTCATTAAAAATTTATTGTTTTTTTTAAGATTAACCCTTGCTTTACAAAGGGGTGCAAATCACCCCCAGCCCACTTGTAAAAGTTGTCATTTTTTTTATTTTTATTGGACATTTCAATTTTGTTACTATTGTTAATTTTAATTTTTTTAAGTTCATCAGAAGTTCTAAAAAAAATTTCAATTTGAAATAATCAATAATTTATTTGTTATAATAATTGTTGCTACTGGCATTCGATGCACCCCAGTGTGTCAAATACTTTACTCCGCAAAAGTTGGTCAGGTAAGGGTTAAACCACTTTCTTAAAGATTTCTTTATTTTTTGATCGAGGATTCATCATTTAAGTTAAAAAGTCTATCTCTTTGCTAGCAAATGTAACAATATGGTTAAAAAAGATATGTTTTGTCGAAAATTCCTCACTCATAGCAAAAAATTAATATTCTTGTATATAAATTCTTCTTTTTGGTAGATAATTCAACTACTTGGTTGACAACCTTTTGAACTTTTCGACTTTGGCAAATCTTGATTGGGAGCAATTCAAATCAAAACCAAGTCGCAGAATTTTTACTCGGGTTGGGCTTTTTTGTTTCGGAATTCAAAATCGACTTTCTTTTCAAAAATGCAAATTTATGTGATTAAAGTTAATTATTTTTTGTTTGAAAATTCTACCTTTTGTTCGAAACTTCGTCTTTGCAGGTTCAAACTTCAACTATTTAGTTGAAATTTTGCCTCGTTTACATAAAGTTAAACTGTTTGGTTTTAAATACAACTGTTTGGTCTAAAATAAATTTGTTTCTTCTTTGAAAATTCCACTACTTGGCTTAAAAATAACCTTTCTTATTGGAAAATTCATCTTTTCATATTTATATGTAAGTGAACTGTTTTCCAGAACTTTTGACATTATACCTTGCGAACAAAACTTTCTCAATGAAAATTCTTCCCTTTTGGTAGAGAATTAATCATCTTTGTTTGCAAATTCAACTAGTTTCTGGAAAATGTAATATATTTTTACTTGAAGGCTTAAGTGATCAATATTTGAGTGAATGCGGTACCTGTTTAAAAGATTTTATTTCCCTATTATAGCCTACTTTATTGAAAAATCGCCCCATTTCTCCTGTTTGAAATCATTCTGGGGTATGAACTCTGTTCAAATATTATATTTGTATATTTTGCATTTATCAAATAAAATCAACAAAACATTTGACTTATAAGAGAGGGTCGCTGTTTGTATTTATAAGTTTATCCAAGTGGGTTCAAGCTTTGTGTGATGATCTGTGAAGAAGAAGCGAAGGGGTAGAAAAAGTATTTAACAGAGGGTGACGTAGATTTTCTACAGACTCTATTTGATTCTAGAAAATATCATTTACAGAATAATATTATGAGTAATTCTGTGATCATTATTATTAGTGTCATTATTATTATTATTCAAAGGATTTATATATCAGTGTGTAAAAATTATCACGTGAAAAAATTTGTAGTCCTAAATTATCCAATGTTAGGTCCGTAGATAAAATTGAAAACTTTGGTTGTGTATAGTACAAATACTTCTTATAAAAAATACTTATGAGAGAAGAAAATTTAAATCCGATCTAAACTTATAGTGATATAAGGATCCCATAGAAAAACTTCCTTTCTCCTTCCATTCCACAGTTCTTCAAAGAAAGCCAATTTTGCAGTGCTAATAACGAAGCAGGACTTTAGTCTACGAATATAAAATATCTGTAGCTGAAACGACAAAGTCATCAATAAGGCAGGATTTTGCAAAAACTTGAGCGAAGGGGATGGAATACGTAAAACGATATCTGACAACAGAGCTAGGTCAATTTACATACAGAACAAAGAGTTTCTGTTGCAGACTACAAGATAGTGAATATAAAAACGTTTCAACAAATTGAAGACTTCGAAGTGAAATATGATGAAATAGTTCAGACGGCAACTAATCGAAATGTAGAGTATAAAAGAATCCTATAAAAAACTAATATCAATAGTAGATAATTATTAGGAATTGGTTTATTTATTATTTAATCTTAAACTTTATTTTAATAAGGCTTATTTGGTATAATTTCGTTAGTTATAGCAAATAGACTTTAAAGCCCAAAATGCTCTCAAAAGAGTTGAAATCAGCTGATTTTTTACGAAAATTTGGTTGCTAATTTTTCATCCAAAAATATGAATTTTAAAACAAATAGTTAGATTTTCAACCAAAAAAGATAAAGTTTGAAAAATACAGTTAATTTTTCAACCAAAGGGATGAAGTCTCAACAAAAAATATAATAGTTTATACTTCAACAACTTGAAATTTAATTTTAAATAAAAAAGCATTGAATTCAACAACAAAAAAATTCAACAAAGAATGTTTAACCAAATCGTTGAACTTTTAACTAAATAATATTAATTTTTAACAAAAAAATACCAGTGTTTTATTCAGTATATTGTATAATCTCCGTCTTTTTGTTTCAAAGTCAATCCTCTTGGTAGATAGTTATTATGCTTCAATTAAAAATGCAAGTGCTTGGTTGAAAATTAATTAAATTTGGTAGAAAATTCCACTATCTGGTTATAAGTTCAACTATTTTATTAAAACTTCTTTTCTGATTGAAGATTTATCATTTATTTCAACATTTTTTCTGCTTGGTTGAAAATTGGACTATATGGTTAAAAATTCATCTATTTTGTTGAAAATCAAATACGTTTACTTGAAATGTGGGGAATTTAATGCGTTCGAAATTAAATTCATCAAGTAATATTTGTTAATGTTTTATACCGTAAATCGATTCTTAGAAGAAAAAATAATTTTATTTGATAATTCAAATTTCTTAAACAATTTTAGGTTACCCTAAATTTTCTTAGTGAAAATTGATTATTTGAAAGAAGCAGCATCACGTTAAAATGAAGATATAAAAGCTTGAACAATTTTTGGTTATATTAGGTTTTTCGTCTGAAACTTATATTGTTAATAAAAAATCATCAAAAGTTAAAATATCAGTTTTCGCCAATTATCAAAAATATTTTTGTTTTTCTAGTATAAGTAAATAAACAAGAAGTAATTTATTCAAATTTCGATTAATAGTTTGTGTTGAAATTCCTAAAACTTTAAATCTATTTGGTATTTCTGTCAGTTTTGACATTTTCGAAATATTAATACATTGATTCCTGAAATATGATTGAGTCCAAATGAAAATTTAAATAAATCCTGATTCCAATCACTAGATTTAAATCCACTTCAATAATGCAACGGAGATTCGGGGTACTATTGTAGCATGATATTTATATCCTTCCAACACGAAGATTTATTTGCAACTTCCGATTCCTATTAGTAATTCTACACCTATTGAAATAAATTGAAATTCTCTTTACGAGCGTCATTGAAATGTGCAACGGAATATAAAAGAAACCTCTTCTCTTTCCCATCAATATCGTGTTTCCCACAAACTGAAATCCGATCAAAAAGACAAAGTACATTTTTCACAGATCGCCTTGCACAGCATATAAAAGTTCACATGCACCTATATTCTATATTCTTAGATAAGGATATTATTTTGTGACATTCAAAATGTCTGGATGATGCCAAAATTGAACATGCAGTTTTAAAAA
This sequence comes from Acraspis erinacei, assembly GCA_035041075.1. NCBI lineage: Eukaryota > Metazoa > Arthropoda > Insecta > Hymenoptera > Cynipidae > Acraspis > Acraspis erinacei. Next base: position 16,927,584 of record JAWWLR010000148.1, on the reverse strand, counting down.
TTTGTTAAGTCAAAAAAACAAATTTCAGAATTCGGAAATAGATCCATGTGGAAAAGTAGCGTATGAGGACTTTGAAAAAGTATAACTCACTCAAAAAAAAGTTCTGGTTAAAGTTACTAGACGCGTCTGGTTAAAAAATTTCTAGTTATTTTAATCCGAAATTATGGTT
>JAWWLR010000148.1:16874556-16899344 GCA_035041075.1 Acraspis erinacei | reverse complement strand
AAAATCTCAAGAAGATTATGTGTAGGGGGGGGGGGGCGACAGAGAAAGTCTTGCGGCATCTTCAATAGGGCAAGGGGGCTACAAATCTCATAAAAAAGGCCTTTCATAATGTTTGCACAACCCCTAAACTTTAATTTCAGTTTATGCAAAATTCCATGATTCTTTCAGTTTTTCCTGACATTTCCTGACTTTCCCTGACTTTCCAGAAATCCCTGACGTGTAGCAAGCCTAACAAACTTAGTTAATCAATCAAATTTAATTAGAAAGATTACTAAATATTCATTAAATAATTTTCATCCTCAATTATTTTTCCCACATTGCGCCATTTATTAACAAATATTATGCATTTAAACTTTGGACAGAAAGTGCTTTATAGATTTATAATCTTTGCGGAAATGAATTCCGAACTTGCAACGAGCCGCACCTGCACATCGATTTGCCATCAACGGAATCAAACTGTTTAATTAATTATTGCTCTTAAGTAACCACATTTCTGCGATAAAATCAAAAGTAAAGTTCTCGTTCTTATAAGTAATTGCGTGGCTTGACCTGAAAAATTAAAACAGGTCACATTAAAGTCTTTAGTAGGTGGGGTTCGATATTTTATGAGCTCTTGCTCGTAAGTCGTAGGGCGGTAAAATTCAATTAGAGATTCGACGATAACTGTCGACGTTGGATTGTTACTATTTTAGGAGTGCTTGTTTCTTCAACTATTTCCAGAAGAGGAGTTATTTTATAATATATGGTAAAATGTTTACATGTGTTATTTTTAGTTTACACTTTACTAATTATTAAGTTATTATTAAAACTTAAGAAATTTAAATTAGATTAAAATCGAAATCAACAATCTTATTTAACATCCAATCATCAAATTAATGAAAACTCCTGTAAAACTCATTTTTCTTCTCGTTTTTCTTTCCTCTTTTTTATTTTTTCCTAAAATTTTTGTTTTTAAACAAATTTTTTTCAGATTATAATTTTATAATTTTATAATATTTTAAAGTTTGGTACTCGAACATGCGTTTTGACATACGGATGACAGAAGAAGAATGTTTTCACACTTTCATTCTTAGACTATCTAATCCAAAAATACAAACTTCCGACTTTAGAAACAAAATAAAGCTTGAATTCTTTGCTGAAATAAAATTTATATGTACAGCACATATACAAAATACCTTATTAATATAAGATTGACCAAACATATGCCCGCTGCGCGGGCACAGTAGCTTTGTGCCCCGCGTGCGCAGCGCTTCGCGCCAAGTTTGAGCGCGCCCGCAGCGCGCGTGTAAGATATCGTGCTCGTTTTCGTATGCTTAATGCGTACACTTTAACTAATTTTTTTCAAACTGTGATTTAACCTTCTGTGGCATATTTTTTAAAATGAGCCAATTTTTGAACTTTTGTCTAATTAAGAAATTTCATGACAATACTTTCGAAATACATATACTTTATATCTAGTAGAAATTTGGATTGATATTTCTTAATCTATAAAAAAATTAATTTGTTCCTTTTTTTTAAGTTTTCAAAATGTTGAAAAGCTAACTTTTTTAACTTTTATCGAATTTACAAATTTCGTTAAGACAATTTAAAAGTATTCTTACCTTTTAGCAGAAAATTTATGAACTTTATGAAATTTCTAAAATTTATTTTTAAAAAATTTTAACATTTCTATTTTTCTGTAGATTTTCAAAATTTTCAAAAGTATAGAAATTTTCTAATTTTCATTGAAATTGAAAATTTGATTTATATAATTTGCAAGTCTTCTAATAAGAAAATATGACAACAATTTCTAAAATTTTAAACAAAAATTTAATTTTGAAAATTCTCTAAATTTTTTTATTTTGGTTGGAATCTGCTTAAAGCACTTAACATTTATTTTGGGAACCTTAGGAAGTGTATAAAAGTCTGAGTCGATTCGTCAAATCGTTGAAGAGTTAGCGTGGTTACAACATGCAGGTAACCATACAGACAGCCAGACATACACTACCGTGTAAAAGTATAACTGAAAAAGTTAACTTAATTTCGATTATATTAGAGCTGAAACTTTTTCTCTCTGAAGGGTTGAATTCTCTCAAAATTCTGTACAAAATGAGTCCAGGATGAAGCCAATTTTTCTATTTTTTAAGTAGATATTGAAAAAATAGTGTAAATTTAAATATTTTCTTACATCTTGAATAACTTCCACAATAATCAATATTTTTAAATATCCTTAGTCTCATTTTAAAGATATTTGCCCACAGGATCGCAAAAGCTAATGGTCATAAATCTAAAAAATGTCGTATCACAGTGCGAGAACTTAGCTAGTTTTCCACAGTATCATAATAGCGTTATGAGCGTAAATCTAAAATAAATTCTTATCACAATGCAAGAACTTAAAGTTGTTCCATCATAGTAAGATGTTGTGATACTCTGGATAAGTAGCTTTAAAATGAGCACAATAAAATTTAAAAATATTGATTATTGCGGAAATTATTGAAAATTTCAACACACATTGAAATTTACACTATTTTTTCAATATCTATTTAAAAAATAGACAAATTGGCTTCATCATGGGCTCATTTTGTACTGAATTTTGAGAGCTTTCAACCATTTAAAGAGACAAAATTTAAGCTCTGATATGATCGAAATTAAGTGAACTTTTTCAGTCATAAAAAATGAGGTGTCCTTATACCTTTGCACGGTACCAAAATTTATGATTTTCGGACTCTGTGATTGCCAAAACGTAAGGATCCGTTTAAAAACAAAAATCGAAAATTAAGACGATTACATTACACTCTCATGAATAACAATGTAAAAATTAACTTTTAAAGTTAATTAGGCATAATTCCGATTTCCCAACTGGGGCCAAACTGAATCAACTAATTGGACATGGATAAAACTCACCGTTACAAGCCAGGCCGGAGCCCAATTCGGGAGTAATTTCGGTGCCAAATTGGTACATAACTGGTAGTCGGGAAACCTGTCTGGGACCCAGTTTGGCCCTAATCGACTTTTCCGCACGGAGAGTTTATCTGACGATTTCATAGACACAATATGCAAATACCACAGAAATTCCATTGGTATACCATAATTCTCTAGGAATGCGAAATATTTTCGCTGAAATTTTCAAAAACATATCTTTGTCATATGACAGCTATACAATGGAACAAAGGGGGGATTTATTAAATTAAGAACACGATATTAGGGCCAGCAGCATAAGGGAATAATAAAGCGCATTATTTCTTTATATTGATTTGTTTTCAAAACTATATTTTTGTCCTAAAAATTATTTGGGTAATTTCAAATTAATTTCCGAATTCAGCACAGAGATACTTTGCACTTTAAAGTTTTTAAGTATAATATATTGCTATGGCAGAATGCTTAAGAAAGCTTTTTAATATATAATGAGGCTAGTGCTGACAAATAATTTTAAATTTATAAAATTAATTAATTTTAATGGTTTCCTTTCAAGAATATTTATATAATACCCTTTAAAGGAAAATTTAAAAGGATAATGAACATACAAAAAATTAATGTGATAGTATGAAAAAAAAATAAAATCCATATGCAGCACCGAGCGATCTAAGTTTATGTAAAAAAGTGAAAAAATACACCAAATTTCATTAAAGCATTTATAAATTTTATATTTTTAAGTAGACCAAATCCAATTCAAATGCACAAATCATACAAAAAATGGGAACAATATATAAGCGTGGGTTTTTTTGGATTTCAAAATAAAAGAATAAGTTTTATAAAAACCAGAAGAAAAACTATGAATTTCTAAATTAAATAAAGAAATATTTAGGTAGGTTTATAGAACAAATTTGGATTTTTATTAAACAAAACACAAAAATTAAAAATAGGCATAACTTCATATACAAATTTTTTCAACCAAATAGTTGAATTTTCAAGCTAAATGGCCGGAGTTTTGAACCAAAAGAAAATAGTAGACCTTTAAAATACGAAGAATTAAGTCTCAAACGAAAAAAGAAGAATTTTTAAGAAAATAGTTTAATTTCTAAGACGACAGGGAAATTCCTTGCTAAAATATACGCATTATGTATAAAATATAATCGCAGACTTTTGAATAAGAAAGTATGAACTGTCAACTATAAGAGATTAATTTTTAACCAAAACAGATAAAGTTTCTACGAAAAGATAAAAATTCTATCAAAGAATACGAATTTTCTATCCAAAAAGACGAATTTTGATCTAAAAAGTTGAATGTTCGACCAAGAAGGATACCTTTTTACTAAATAATTCAATTTCAAACAAAATAATTATATTTTCAACCAAATATTAAGAACTTTTCACAAAAAGACATAAGCTCTGAACCATGAATCTCATTTAAGACGTTAGAATAAGAATTTACTTTAAAAAAAAAGAACATTTTCCTAGCAAAAGATGAATTTTCAGACAAAAGGATCAATTTTCGATCTTAAAAACCAATGTTAAACAAAATCGTTTAATTTTTGACCAAAAGATATTACTTCTGAACCAAAAATACAAAAATAGACTTTTTGATAAAAAATAATTAACTTTCAACGATATAAGATGAATTTTCTGCCAAACATGAATTTTCAATAAAAAAATTAATTTTCTGTCCAAAAAGACGATTTTTTAAGAATGCAGTTGAATTTATGACAAAAACAAATCCCTTTTCAGCAAGATAGTTCAGTTTTCAACAAAAGAATTAAGTTTTTAACCAAATGTTTCGAATTTTTGACAAAGAAATAAATTCTGAACCATGAACCTCATAACATACGTTTTAATTTAAAAGAATGAACTTTTAACTAAAAAATATGTATTTATGACCAAAACATATGATTTCTGAAGCAAAAATATAACAGTAGTAGACATTAGAATAAATGGATTTTAAACCAAAATATCTGGAAATTCGTCAACTAGCTGTATTAAACATTTTTCTTAGACGCCATCAAGGGCCTGCTTCGACTTAATCTGGCTTAAATTTTTTTACAATCTTCTTATCTCTGATATTGCGTGAGGTTAGTAAGATTGGAACGAGATGTTTAATTTTCATACCATTGGAATTGACTACTTATAAAATAAAAGTACAACATTTTTACATACTTTAGTCCTAAAAATGATATTTTTCCAAATGACTCCTTAAAACCACCGAAATTTATGGTATTTTTAACAACTCCCAATGTACACTTTTTAATGGTTTATTATGTAAAGAAACTTATATTTAGGAACTTCACGAATCCAAATAATCAAACACAACCTTCAACATTAAACCTAAATCTAAACTGGAAGTTTTCGTTAATATTAACTTTAATCTATTTAACATTTTAACAGAGACGCTTTTTGACACATAGCACAATGCGAAACTCATTTTATTTAAGAGCAAGGCAATATTTATTCTAAAATTAAAAACATATCTGAAAAATTCCAGGTTTTCGAAAAAAATCCCTGCTTTTTTAGCTACTCGAACTTTCAAACTCATTCCCAGGTTTTCCGGTCAGTGGCCACCCCGTATCTCAAAAAAATGTCTCAGCAAGTTGTATTAAAAATTGTGCCAAATATTGTGGTAACATTTAATGACTTACTCTTGTATAGTTTCCGCTCCTAAGTTCCAAACAGTTTTAAAGACTCGCGTTTTTAAAATTGAGAAAAGGGACACTCGTGAAAGAAAATCGTGAGTTCTTAGGAAAACGATAAACGGTTATCATTAACGTTGATCGAAATGAAGCAGGTGCAGCTGCTGAGGCAGCGTCGACTCGCGGTTATCCCCAAGTGTATCTGCTCTAATGCGGATAACCCAAGTTTCCAAGTACATCGTAACCAGCGAGCGGAAGCCATTTGTTTATAATTCCTTTGGGATGGAACGTGGTTTGGCAGAATGTTAGAAAACGGAATGACACTGCCGGCGAGTCGAATTTAAATTTCTCAAATCCTCCAACACGTTCTCAACGACTTTCTTAACGACCCTCTGCGGCGTACCGAATTGTTTGAAGATAGCTTGTTCCGTCGACTCTTTGCTTCACCAAACCGCATCTTCCGGAAATGGAAAGGAAATTGTATACATATCTTCAATGAGTTATTAGAATTGAAGGGTATTATTTTCTAATATTACTCTTTTCCATGAACAGCCAAAAACAATCAGGGGAAACTGTGCAAGAGAGAACCATTTGCATTTAATAGAATATTGGCAAAAACATTTCTTAAACATTCTTAGCCCTTAACAATGTTCAGCACAAATGCTCAAAGACAAAAAAATACGATTATCTTATGTGAACAGTTTTGATCGAAATAAATTTGTTTCTTGGCAGATTTTTGAAGTATAATTAAAGATTGAAATATATGTATTAACAATATGTACTTGAGATCGAAGGCTTTCCGTTGTGTATTTAGAATGATTAAATCAAATGTTTTTACTTGATGCGTTTTTGAAGAGAAGGTCACGACGATTAGATCATATTGGCAGCTGTTTATTTTGATTATTACCACTGAATAGACCGAAAAACAGCATAACAGAATATATAAAAATAATGCTAATAACTGTTACTTCCGGTGGGTTAGGCCTGACAAAAGATGCTGTGGATGAACCTTTTGTATTTCTGACAGATCTGAAAGAGTGATTAAGTCTCAGTTTCATAATTTTTTTAATAGTTCGAATAATTTTAGCTATTTCACGCTATTAAAATGATGAGCGTTTTAAGCCCGCCAGTAATACTTTATAGTTATGCATCAGGAGATCAATTTTTAATGTGAAAATTTAGTAAAACACTAGAAAAGATGTTAAACATTTTTTTCAAAGACTTCTAAAGGGAAAATTTTCATATTAAACATTATTAAACCGAATTTATTCATGAAATTAAAACTTGAAATCGAAAAATTTTATGTTTAAGGTAAATTCCATAAATATACAAATAAGGACTAAAATTTGACTCACTTATAAATTTCTCATCTTAAAGAATAAACTATTACAACAAAAACTTGAAAAAAATACATAAAATCATCCAATCATAAGGTATATACCATTAAAATTGAAACGCTTCTTGTTTAAAATTTAAAACAACTTAACCGTAAATAAGTTCAATTGGAGATTATTTAATTTTTTAACTTTAAATAAAAAATTTAAGCTTTAATTTTTTTTTGAATTGACGAAGTTTTAAAACATAATAAATTCAGAGAAAGCTTCGCAGAAGAAAACGAACCAATGTTTATATTAAGATTGAATAAAACTTTTATTTATACTAGGATTGTTGCATGCTTTAAAGTAGATATTAAAAATAATATGTTATCTGCTTTTCAGATTCATGAATAAAACATTGGGTTTCGAATTTAGTGTTTAAACAGCGCGGTGCCAATGTCGAATTGAATCAACTATAATCCATTTCGAGTCAGCTAAGAATTGGCTGCTAGTTTCAATTTGTTAAGTAATTCAATTAATTGAAATTGATTGCCGTTATATTTGCATGCTTTTCCTTATGGCTTAGTTGGATAAACGAAGGTTTTTGCTGAGGCTAGTTTAGAATAAAAATCGAAGATATTTATTCAAGATATCCATAATTCGGGCAAAAATGTAATTTTCCCATATTTTTTAATACTTTTATCTACTATAAATATATTTTAAAATTTTCACGCGATTTTTAGGAAACTTGTAAAATTCATACCCGTCGCAAATGCATTCCTTGACCTCTTTGTTTTATATTTGCATACTCTCTTAATGTGCGTATTATCTTAATAAATTGAAAAAATGTAGTTAGGTGACTTGGAAATTTTATTAATCAAATCGCAAACACTTTAATTTCATTTTTTGAAATGTGATTGTTAAATCTAGAATCTGTGAAAATTCAAATTTCGTGGAATTGAAAACTTATATCGATCGCGAAGATTGAGAATGACCGAAGTTGCGTTTGCTAGTACAATGTACAAAGTTTGCTGGATCATAATTTTGTTGGCTATTGTTTGGAGAGGAATTCAAGGCGGGGATGAAACATCGTTCGTTTTCGAATCTCGCCCACGCAATCTTGGTGCTTCCGGTTACCGAGACGATCGTTCCAGGGATTCCCTGCATAAATTCCCTTCTCTTGAATCAGAGAAGGAGCGGTTAGAAGGGGGTGGTTTTCTGCTTTCCTTTGGCTTGTCGATTCACTGTTCTAGGCGCCATTTCAAACGATTTTCACCATTATTCTTACAACAGTAAATATCACACTTTCAATATACGCAAAAGCGCAATATTTATTTAACACAGAATGTACATTCATATTTTCGTTCATTTTTCAACAAAGAAATATTAAATTTTATTCTGAAAGAGATAAATTTCAACAAAAAAACAGTCGAATTTTTTTCTAGACAGTTGATTTTTTAACTTAGAAAGATGAATTTTAAAAAAGGTCGATTTTTCAAATTAAAAATATCAAACGTTAATCACAAACAGTTGCATTTTGAACCAAGTATTTCAATTTTCAACCAAAAAAAGTGATAAATATTCATCTAATGAAATACATTTTTGCCAAATTAGCTCAATTTTCAACCAATTAGTTGAATTTTAAATTAAGAATATTATTTTTTTAAGAAAAAAGAAGAATATTCCACCAAATGCATGCATTTTCCAATAAAAAATATCAATTTTCAACCAATAAAGGAGTACTTCGATTACCTTTAAAACAAAAATTGATTTTAAACTAAAAAGTCGAGTTTTCAACTTAAATTTTTAAAAGAGTTGTTGAACAATCAACCAAAAACTAACTTATCTATTTTAACTACAATAAACAATCGTTTTTAACAAAATAATTCAATCTTCAACAAAACACTCAAAATGTTACCAAAAGAGATACATCCTGGGCCAACAATATATAAGTTATATAAGTCAATTTTTCAATTAAAAAGAATAAACTTTTAACAAATATTAGTTGAATTTTCCTGCTTTAGGTTCTAATAAAATGGCAAAATAAAATGAATAATTTTCATATTTCGGATATTTCTAAAAATTCTTGTTATGTGGAACTCTCCTGATGAAGTCACAAATCGACGCACATGAAAAAAATTGGACCCAATTAGAACCAAAATACTGCCATTAGACGTGAAAAACCACCGTTTATAGGGGTTAAAATATCAATTAGTGCATTTTATAAATTTGACACGCAATTCTTTGAATATTTTAGTACCTTAATGTTTTATAGGAAATTTCAAAATTGGAAAGATTATATTTTTAAATTTTAGCCCAATAAAAGGTATTTTGACACGATTGGGCGAAGCATTACTTCTATTTTCTTGTCGTCACTTCATATTTTTACAGAAAGTAACGTTAATAAATAGCTTTAATCATTTTGAGGCAGCGTAGGCCCGAAAACCGCGGTATAATTTTTTTTATAAAACAAAGATACGCATTTATTTTTTCAATAAGTGGAAGAAGTTTATGGGGTATACGTGATCAAAAAATCTATTTTCCCCTTAATTCGTATAATACGATGACACTGGTTTCTTACTATCCCCCCACTCTCTCTATCTCTTTCTCTCTGAAGAAAAAAAATTAGTAAATCACGGATTTTCTTTCTCGCTAAAAAGCTGGAGGTCAGCAGTTTAACAGCATTCTTTTTCCGGACTTGCATTAGCGACTAACTTTTTCCTTCTTAAGCAGCAAGTTCAACTATTCACTGTTTGCCTCTTTAGTTCTTTCAGCAAACGAACAACACTCAGACTTCGTTTCTGAGTAAAATTAGGATCAAGTCTATCGTCTTCTGGAATGGTGTATCAAAAAGGTTGAAGAGGAACGAAGAAGCTTTAATTGGCATCCAAGTCAGCGTCAAAGGAAACCCAGAGCTACAAAGTATAAGATACTTTCTACGTTGGAAGTAATTGAACCCTTCACGACCGCGTCAAAGAAAAACGTTCTATACACACAAACCCAGGATCTTTGTTTGCGAAAACTCAAGTCTGAACTGATATCGTTACTCGAAGCTTGTGCAGATCTAATCAGGAAGCTTAGAAACTTTAAAAAAAGTGGGCAATAAACGAAATATTAAACAAATGACATTTCTAAAATTTCATGAGGTATTTTTAAACTTACAAACTATCAAAGAACTACTTTAGTTTTAAAATCCTTCTAATTTAAAATTTTGTCATATTCCCTAAGAATTAATTACGTATGAGAGTTACTTTTTGACATGAACTAGTTATCGTTACCGTTACATCAAGCAAAAATTAAATAGTAATATTTTTCGTTACATTCCGTTTCTACTTACAAGGAGAGGTGAGGAGATGTGCGTCGCCAATTATTCGACTGGGGCTTCATTGGGTGAAAGTACACGCAAAACCATAAAATACGTTTTTTTTATCCAATTGGCCTTGGTTTCCAAAATATCGAGGTTTGAGTATTTATACTCAAGCGCTCGATTCGCCACTATAGCCGATACATACATAAGAACCTCAAAATCCCGGACACAAAGGCCCATTGGATCGAAAGAAAAAATTCGCACCTAATGGATCTTAAAACACTTTCAAACTGTAAAGCTTCCGTTGATCGGCGACCCGTATCTCTCGATTTCAACTTCTTAGAAGTAAAAGACAGCAATACGGTTCGTGAAGTAGAAAAAGTACTTAATGGTAAGACATTTTATTTTCATGTTAAAAATGCGCACAAGGAAAAGAAATTAGATTAAGCAAAAAAATATTTGTCTGCTAAATACGCACGATGGTATATTTTCTTGATCCGAAAACATTTTTGTTGTTTCAAGAAAATGTACTTGTTTACCAACATTGTATTTGTTTACAGAATATTAAGTTCTCCAAACTATTGATATTATATAATCCTGAACACAAAATCAAAATTATTGAAACACGTGGGTCCAAATTTTACAATTTCAGGATTTACAAATTTTTAAAGAAGTTAAATATGAAAATCTTCACTTGTGGATATTTTAAATTGGAAATTTTGCATTTACTTGAAATTCATTTGACAAATCTCAATAATTTTATAATTTGATGCAAAATTTTGCCATATTTTCCTTATAATTTTCCCCAAAAGCAAATTCTATATACGATGCCAGTGATGGGTGAGTTACTCTTTTAAAAGGAACTAGTTTTTGTTACCGTTACATCAAGTAGAGTGTACTAGTTATCATTATCGTTCTCGTTCGCGAATGTAACTTTTTCTTAGTTACTTTTGAAAAAAGTAACTATTAGGTCGATTCCCTAAAGTTCATTCCCTAAAGTTCTCTAGAAAACCTTTGAAATCCCTTGAAATTTGTACAACCCCCTAAAATCTTTGAAATACTTGCGAGTTCAATAAACCCTTTAAAATAAGTACAGTTTCCTCACTTTTTTGAAAAAATTACCAAATTCTTTTGACGACTCTTAACATTTTTTAAATCTGTTTAAATTCTTTGGAATCTTTTGAAATAACTTACAATCTTTAAAATCCCAAATTCTTTGCTATATCTGCATATCAATCGATTAAAATAAGTACAAATAATTAGAAATTATTTGAAATCTCTCAAATATAAATTAAATTAGACTTATTAATTAAATTTTTCTACGAAAAAAACGATCATATTGACTAGAAACCTTTCAAATCCTTTAAATCATTGAAAATTCAGTAAAATTGAAAAAATCTTACGATATTCATTAACATCTCTAGAAATATTTTAATCGATTGAAATCCCTTAAAATTTATTTCTCTAGAAATTAGTTCTCTAGAAATCCTTCTAGATCTTTGGAAATCCTAAAAAATTTATTTTAAACCCCTAGATATTTTGTTAATGTCCTGAAATTCTTTCAAACGTCATAATATCTTAAAATGGTTGTAATCCGTAGAAATACCTTGAAATAAAGTTTAATTTATTTCCTAAAGTTCTGATAAAATTGGTTAAAATCTCTTAAAACCCCATGTAAAGAAATTAAATTAAATTTATTCCTTAGCGTTATTTAGAAATCCGTTAAAATCTCTTGAAATTTTGACTCCTCAAATCTTTTAAAAACTTGAAAGTGCTATAAAATCTCTTAAATCTTGCGATTCTCTAAAAAATCCGTTCAAATCCCTCAAAATCTTTGGAATCACTGGGAATCTCTTAACATATTATTCTTTACAGTTTATTTATCTATAAATGTCTTGTAATCTTTATAAATCCTGAAAAAATTACTGCCTAAATTTCTCTACAAATCCCTTAAAATCGCTTAGAAGTTTCCTTTAATGTTTGGAAGTCGTAAAAATACATTAAAATAGCTCAAAATCATTTGAAATCTCTTGAATATAAATTAAATTTGAATTATTCTATTAAATTTATCTAAAAAGGACCGCTCTAATCCCTACATTTGTTTAGAAAAAAATCATTCCTTTGTAGTTTCTCTTTTTGCGTAATTTCTTACAATATTTTTTAATTATTTCTTTCTACACTGATATTCTTATATTGAATTTTTAAAATCGCTCGCAATTTCGAGCGCAACCTGTTGAAACTTGCGTTTTTATCTCGCGTTACGCGCTCGGTCATTATACTTTCCTTAAATTTTAGCATAGGACTTCTAAAATAAAAGGTCAAACCATTGACAACTGAAATTTAGTGATTGTAAAGTCTCTTTTGTTAAAGTTCCTTCAGCTTTAACGAATACATCCTCTTAACGTGTCTCTTTTGGAAAAAAAGGTTATAAGCAATTTTTAAGACCTAATTGAAAAAATTTAATCAAGTATTTGATTGTACCTTGTGTTCTTTTTCAAAAACTTTAATTTGTTTATTTATAATGTCATTTTTTACGATTAAAACAAAAACTAAGCATAGTATCAAAAAATGAATAAAGTGTGTAGCTCTTTTTTGGTTGAACAACTTTTATCTATTCTTTTTGTGTTTCTTGCATAGTTTCACCGCAAAATGGAATTTTTTGTTTTCATTATTTTTTTGTGATCAAAATTTGAATTTTCGATTCACTATGATATTCAAGAAGTTGTTATGATAATTTTGTACGCCTCCTAAAAACCAAAATTGTTACTTTCGTGACGTTTTTAATATCGTGGGTCTTTGGCTTGAAATTTTCATTTTCATTTTTGTTTTGTAATGCTGTGAATGCTTTTTTTCATCAGCAAAAGTCATAAGGTTAATTTGTTCGCAGTTTTGAGTACTCCGAATAACCGGACATAGAGTATTAAAATCCTGAAAAAAGTGGTCTCAAAAATGTTAGAAATCCTCTAACTTCTTTAATTTTTATCGAAAATAGCTCTCGAACGAACTCATGCTCTCAGGGCCTTAAAACGTTAAATTTTGATGGAATCTGCAAAATTCATTTTTGACATAAAACCAATATCTTTTAATTGGTGAAAATGTAAAAATTCATTATACTAAAATCATTGTAGGCCTATACTGAATTTTCTATAATATTTGTTCGAAATGATACACTTGGAAAGTAGCAAAAAAGTAACGATTTTTAGAGTTATTGTTACTTAAAAATGTAACTAATTACGAATTCATTACTTATTTACAAAAGTAACTTGGTTACTACTTTCGATGCTAAAAGAACAACTAGTTGATGAAAACTATGCATTTCTCATAAATGTACAATACAAGGTAAAAATTAAAAATTCTCGATAAATCTCTTCTTCTTCTTCTTTTAAAAGTACTATAAAAGCCAATTATCCCTTTTTCCACCTCGAAGCAATTGATCCATTTGTCAAGGATCTGTACAGTCTTTAGAAAAAGAAAACAGGAAAATCCTCTTCTCGTAATGTCCTAGTTGGGTTGACGCAGGTTTTTGTTGAGAAAGGAGTGAATTCGAAAGAAAGGTAGGGATGTGAAATTCTTTCCTTCACGACAAACCGAGAGGATTTTTCCATCGAATTTTCGTTTAGAACTAAATCTAGGACTGTAGAGTCGAGACGCGTCACTTCTGTGTAGCCAGAGGTCAGATACACGTAAGCCGATTTGCCAGCGTAAATCACGATGCTGTTGGATCCCAAGGGGCGACTTGTGGCCTATATGTCCCGTTATAGAATAAGGCCAATAGCAAGAGGAAAGTATCATAAAGCAGAGAAATAAATTGGATCGTATTTCTTCCTTAGGATTAATAAAATAAAACCTTAATTAATTTTTTCATTAAATTTGAAGTTTCAAAAAAGGCACCACATTCTCATAAAAGAATATTTTTCGCGAAATATTTGATAATTACAATAGTTTCTCATTGGGGGTTATATCTGGTAATTTAGCTTTCTTATTAACAGTACTTTTAAAAATGTACAGGGCGCTTCTATAAAATCCCAATTTCGAAATTCCTTTAATTTTTTCTGGCTTATTTGCCCTGTACATTCTAAATTTTTTTATTAGGTATGAAAACAACCTTACATCTAGGAGAGAATTTGATAAGTGGTCTCCCAATAAATATTTTCAACCAAGAAAAATTCAATATTTGACAAAATGGTTAAATTTTCTATGCAAGTGGTGTATCTTCATTACAAAAATGAACTCTAAATGAAAATTAAATGGTTTATATTCGCGCTAAAAAATTGTATTTTTCAATAAAAAAGTTACGTTAAATTAAATAAAAATAAAAATTTTCAGCACATTATTTAAATTCTTAAGAAAAACATACTATTTTTTACCGAAAAGAGGAATTATTAACAACAGAGTTGAATTATCATGTATGACAGATTTTTCTGTCAAAAAAGAAAAAAATTTATTCCAAAATGTTGTATTTTCAAGCCAAAAAGATGATTTTTCAACAAAGTAGATGAATTTTTAACTAATAAAGGGTCTTTCAATAGAATTGTTAAATTCTCAACCAAAGATACTAATTTTTGACCAAAAAGGAATATCTAATTTTCAGTTAAATTTTTTGTTCGAAAAATAAAGTGTTCGAACATAAAAATGAACATTTAACCAAAAGTATGATAGAATTAGTCACCAAGAAGATTGAAATTTTTATAAAAAAAGTTACATTTTTAATAAAATACAGAAATTGGACAAAAATAGTTGAAGTTTCAACTGATGAAGACAAATTTTTAACTAAATATAAAATAGTTCAATTTTCAGCTGGAAAAAATATTTTTAAAAAACTGAACTTTCAACCAGATAGTTGAATTTTGAATTTCTACAAAAAAAATATTTAAAAAAACAGTTGAATTGAACAAAGCCGGAATTTTAACAAAATAGCTGAATCCCCAACGAAAACAGTTTAATTGTTAACCAAACAGTTGTGATTTTAAACCATTGACATTCCCTTTCTACTGACAATGAAATGTCAGCATTACTGTTAGAAAAGTAGAAAAAATACTTAATGTCAAGATATTTGAGTTTTATTTTCGAAAATTATATGCATAATTCTCCTTAAAGAAGCTGCTATGATTTGAATTTGAATAATTGTAATGTATAAATTTAATCTCAATTTTATAATCTAAAATTGTTGAGGACTTTTTGCGGACGTACATTTGAGAAAAAACAAGATTGCAAATACAGAATCTTAATTTCTATATAATCTTTTATCTATAACAGAATAGAAAATTCCTTGGAAGAGGAAAATGAAAATAATGACGAGTTTTTTTTGCAAATTAATGTATTTAGTATCATCAGTTACTTTTATACCATTTTAACCAAATTTAAATATTCTTGCAGAGAATACTTTTTCTTTTTGATAATAAAAAAGAAAATATTTATTTTAAGCATAAAAATACTACAGTGTTAATAATGAAATATAAAGTAAATATTTTTAATTAAAAATACATACACCATTTTAGCTAATAATACTGTGGTTAATAAAGTAAAATTTTATTGGAACTACTGCGGTATGCATGACATTTTATTCCGGATATAAAATTCTTTTTCGCAAAAACCGCTCTGAATGCCCACAAAAATATAATTTTCAACAGAATCCTACTCAAACAAAGATTCACTTAAAAATTTAATTTACATTATTTTTCATTGATTACTTAACAACGTCAAGTTTCTTTAACTTGTGATTTAAATTCTTTATTTCAAGTTCTATATAAAAAAAACTTTTTAACAGTTTTCATTTTTAAAACAAAAACTCGATAAATATTTCAGAATCGACTTTACAGGAATAAAGACCCAATATACTATCTTCAATATGACATTTATTTGGCTTATGAATAAATATTAAAAAATAAATTCAGGAAAAATATAGAAATTATGTATAAATCTTGAAAGGGATTGTAAATTTACTTCCAAAACTCGCATTGAATTTCCAGTACTTCACTTTCAATCTTTTGATCAATATTTCATTCACTCGCAGATCTTCAAAGGCTTTGTATATCGATTTTTTATTTTTTTGTATTTCCTTTGAAAAATATATTATATGAGCTTCAATTGAAAGGGGAACAACTTGCATCAATTTTTTAGTTCGAAAATCACTCATTGTCATATTTCAAAATTTTTCCTTGCCTTTGAAACAATTTAAATATGAAAACCGTTATTTTTAGATTAAAAGTGTTACAATTTTGAATAAATTTAAATTCTATATGGTAAAATTGAAAAAAATTCAAATTCACTTGGGAAAAATATCCGAATTTTCTTCAGAAAAGATAAACTCAGATTTCAAAGATTTAAAATTTCGAAGAAATGAAAATTTGAAGTCCTTCAAATAGAAGTGGTATATAATTTTGAAAATAATATGATTTTCACACAACTTTTATATTTATTTTTCTCAATTTTAGTTATTTTTAACAATATAATCAACCAATTTGAATTTTACATTTTGAAATTTATCAAACTTTATAATTGTTATGGTTTAATATTTTAATTAAATTGTTCTTATTTAAACATGAAATTTCGTCTAATTAATACTTGTCTTTAGAATTCAATTTTCTTTCGGACATTATTTTCATCCATCATCTTTTTAACTTTAGTTTACCTTTATTAAGTCTAATTCTTCCATTATCTTTTACTACATTCTTCAAAGCTTTTATGTTTTATCCTTTTAGTTAAATATAGACATATAAAGAACATATAACCAGAAAAAAATATAGAGCAAAGGTACTCTCTTTTTATCCGCTCTGTTTTCTTTGTAAAGGATATGAAAATAAATAAATACAGAGGATTAAAATAATAGAAAGGAAAGAAGAGAGTATAGATAAAATAGGAATGAATACAGAAAAGGAAATCATAAAAGGAGTCAAAAGAAGAAATAAAGAAAGTCAAATGAGTGTCTTTCACTAAAAAATGGAGTTAACAAAAGTTATTAAATATTTTAAAAATATTAAAAGTACGGCGTCAAATTATTACAGATGTGAAGTCTTATTCTGTTAATGAAAAAAATTAGCTGCTAATTTAAAGAATTTTTAGTGGAAAAAATTGTTTCATTCATATTGAATTTACTGAAATTTTCGTATTATAATAAGGATACTTCTGTAAATCATATCCAAAGATCGCAAATCATATAAGATTTTCTGTAAAATCCATAACATTAAGTTAAAAAATAAGTCGAATTTTTTATAATAAAAATAAAACACATAAAACATGAACATCAGAAAAAAACAGAATGTGAAAATAAAAACGTGCCAAAAAGCTGTTAAGAGACAAAATGCTTTCGTTAATAAAAATGGAGCAGATAATAGGTAACAGATGATGGACAAGCGAAAAAATTAGCTTAGTGAAGGTAAACTGCGAATCAACAATAAAAAGGGATGAATAAGGTTGATGCTTCATCATATCTCATTTAGCAGAAACGTATGCATGGTAAATATGATTAGCAAGATTGAGATACAACTTTGCGGTCTCTTTGCAAAATGGAAACAGTTTAATCAATGGAATAGTAATAAAGATATTTTTCCATCATGAAATAGTGAGCTAGGTTTCATGTGCAAGTATCTCCTTCAACTCTTCAGAACTATAAGAGCTCTTAACCTGATATATAATACGCGTGTTCAGCAACTATTTCACCTTCTATTTTCCTATGCAGAATGATTAAAATTTAATTACCTTAATATCAAACAATGTAAAAATAATACCTAATAAATCATGAATCTAGTCTTTTAATTTTTAGTTATACATAAAGGTGGTCTTTTTGATAAAAAGAACAAAATCCACGGGCATTTTCCGGTTTTTCCCGGTTTGCAAAAATTGTTCATTGTCAATGAAATATAAAATTTTTAACTGTTAAAGCCAAAAAAATTTTATTTGAAGCAATAAAAACTGAACTGAAAATAAAGTGAACTGAAACTGAATTAAACACTGAAAGTGGAACTCAAGAAATTTTAACTTTAAAAATTAGTCTACAAAATTTCGATTCAAAATTTTTTACTATAACGCGCAGTTATTTATATGTGTAAACTGGAAGCTACTAACACTTTTCACCTGAACAATTAAAAATTAAATGCAGTTGAATTGTAAAATACAAAATTCAATACATTTTGAAAATTATATAATTTCATTTTAAGCAATTTTAAGTTCAAATATTAACAGTCGAAGGATTATATTTTTTTAAACCGACCACTTTTTAAATTAGAAGTACAATTATTTTTATTTTAGGCAGATAAAAATCGATAATTCTTCATTGGTTATTTGTACATTGAAATTTGTTTTTATTAATTTAAAACCTTTCAAAATCCTTAAAATATTCTAAATATTATTTCTAATTATTCGAAAATCTACATTTTGTTTCACATCTTTTTAAACCTTAGCAAGTTTTTAATTATTTCAAACATGTTTTAAAAACTTTTGAATATCTTAAATTATAAATAAATTTAAACAAATATCTTAATATCTAATAAATATCCAAACATCTTATTTTCACTATTATAATTTTTCATGACATTTTTTTATAAATCCAGCCAAAATTAAAAAATTTTCTCGAAATCTTCCAAATTATTTGTTGAAAGGTTCGGAAGTCTTTTGAAATATTTAAAAATATTCTCTTATAATTAATTGTCAAGATAAAAAATTATTTTCAGCTTTAATAGAAATCTTAGGACATTTTTTTTATTATTTCGAAACCTTTCACAATTCCTAAAATGCTTTCAAATTTTTCAGATGAAGTATAAGAAATAAAAGAATAAGTAAAATACAAAATAATAAAATATTTTATCTCTCATACGTCCGAAGTTACAGCGTGTTGAGAAATACCCACTTTTATGAAAGATCGTTAAAAATAAACTTTTTCTTAAGTATAGCTTTTTTACTTTCATTAAAATACAAAAGAAAATATAAAAATATGAAAAACTTCCATAATTCCTGATATGTAAACATTCTTCTTTTATTTGCCCATATCCTGTATATTTTTGTCCACAGTGCGCATGAAAACTGTCATTTTACAAAAACTAAATTTTTTTGCCACATTTTTCAAAAAATTAATGTTTAACATATTTAATATATTTAAAATATTTAATATATATATTGCTGAGTTGAATGAATGCACATTAATATTTGTTGATACAAATTCAAAGAGCATGCTCTGAACTGCAGAAATATTTTGATAACTGAGAAAGACTGTAATTTTTCACTCTATTTCCAAAATTTTAACAAGTCCCAGATTTGTATATTTAACGTTTTGGTACTTTTGTATGCCAAATTACAAAGTTTAAGAAAAAAGGCACTAAGTTAGATTTATTTTTACTAAAAAATAGATAATAATCTAAAAATAAAAGATTTAATTTATTCAGTGATAAATCGATCGATTTTTTACTTTTTGGTGATAAAATAATCTTGAGGCATCAATGAAATGTGTATTTCAAGTGCTTGCATATACATTTTTTCTGAACATTTAAAAATTACCAGCCAAAAAATAAATTCACTGTCATTTCCCAGGTTTACGCGGTCTCTAAAATTTCTCGGCAACTTTCCGAATTTCCCAATTTCCGAGTCTACAGGTCATTCCTAGCTTTCATAGAATATAATAGTCAAAATTTAAACATAATTTTTTTGACGGAAAATATTGTAATGAAAAATTCCATCACCAAATATATATGTTTCAGTTATCGTGAATAATGTAAAATACAGCAAAATAAATAAAAAGCCTTCGCATGAGCGTTTTAATAACTTTCAAACGAGCGACTTCCGGAAGCATAGAAATATATCTTTAAATGTTCGTCTATATAATTTTACAAATTGCACTTTAATATTTTTGAAGCGACTCTCAGATAGATGGGCCATAAAACGCTTTCAATTAGGAACGGCTAACTAACGCTCCACTCGGAAAATCTAATAAGGTTCCTCTTTACGATCGCGGTTAAACCAAATTTACACCACGTTTCCCATCAGTGTAAGCTTTTAATAGCAATGCCCCGTTTTTCCTCAAGAAATGTAGTAAATCCTGTCCCTTCCCATAACTCGGCAGAATTTCAACCCCCGTATTTTCCCTTTGCGGAAAAGCGCCCTACATAGCTCGTTAATAAAACAAGAAAGTTTATTATTGCGTCCACGTCGACGTGATTCGAAACGTTTCGAAGAGTCCGGTTGGAACGTGGCTGTTGCTCGGGTTGGACTTACAGTTAGCTACGATGTCCGAGAAACGGTAGGAAAGGTGCTTAAAGAATTTATCGCTGCCGGAACTAATAACAGGACTAACCAAGCTTTTCGCATTCTCGGTTCGCTAGGAACGATAGCATGCCATTCGGCAAGAATCCCGATATGAACGACATCAAGCTGCTCAAGGAGCAAAGATGACGAAAAGAAAATAAAAGAAGAAAAAGAAAAAGAAACGAAGGAGGAAAAAAAGAATGGAAAGGGTAACCTCATCCTTGTAGAAAAAGAAGCTGTCCAGAGCTGAAAGAACTGATATGTATCAAGAAGGTCAAGGAGATAATCGATTGCTTCTCTTTGTCTACTTCAGAATCCTGATTTCGACGGGGAGCGGTGATGATACTTTGTTCAGTCGCGAGGTAAGAAATTGAAAAGCACAAAACCAATCGACAAATATAATTTTAAAAAATTTCCAATTTTTTTCAATTAAGGGTGTTTACCAGCAAGGGCGAACCAAAACTTAACAATGGGGTTTATAGAAGGTGGATTACTCCAAATTACAAGTTTATTAGCCAGAATTACATTGGATTATGAAGATTACACTGTGTTATCAAAATTACCAAAACAAATTGCTTAACTCCAGATTAAAACTGGATTACTTAGGATTGCAATTGGATTACCTGTTAATACAAATTTATATCCTGTGGTTATGAGTAGATTTTCTGGGAGTAAAATTCGATGAGTTAGGTTCACAAATGTATTACCTAAGATTCAGAGAAAATTACCGACAATTACAGGTGAATTGCGAAGGAGTACAATGGGATTACCTTTTATGGAGAGTGCATTTCCTAACTAATATACTACATAACTTAAATAAATTCGTATTATACAGGTTACGTGGGTTACTTAGATTATTTACAATGAACCTGATTACTCTGAATTACACATGGATTGTCTGAGGTAACAAATGGATTACTTAGGATTAGAATTCAACGACTTGGAATGACATTGCTTACGCAGATTGCAAGTGGATTGTCAGATTACGTCTTATCACAAGTGGATTCAATGGTATTACAATGTATTACTCGGAGTTCTTCGAACTACAATTTAATTGCAAGTAGATTAATCTATATTACATGTGGATTACCTAGCATTACTAGTAATTAACCGGATTACTCAGAATAACCCCGGTTCCTAGCTGACCGTAAATTACTGCGTATTACAAGTGGGTTATTCTAGATTACAAATAAATTGTCTAGGATTTCAACTGAGTTACTTAGGATAGCAACTGAATGGCAAAGGAGTATAAGTGGATTATCTAGTCATAGAAGTAAATTACCTTGGATTACAAAAATATTACCTGAGCTTACTTGGATTAATAAAATTACAAGAGGATTATTATTGAAATCTACAAAAAATTACCTTTATTAAAATTTATTTATATTTTGGGGTAATTTTTGAACTGAGGAGAGCTGGACAAGCTGATTTTACAAATAGGGGTAATTTTTGATCCAGTGGAGAGCTAAACGAGGGGCCCCGAAAACACTCCTAAGTGTAAAATACAGTTTTCCAGCTCTCCTCAGTCCCAAAAATCACCTATTAGTGTAAAATACCCTTGCTCAACTCTCTCCAGCCCCAAATAATGACACCCAAGTATGAAATATCGTTGCTCAGATCTCCTCAGCCTTAAAAATCTACCCTAAGTATGAACTTAAGTGGATTACTTAGAATTATAAGTGAATTACCCAGGATTACTAATGGATTACATAGGACTGCAGATGGATTGCCGCAGTTGTTTCGTCCTCGTTTACTGGTTAACGAATCTTAAATATTTCAAATTTCAATCAATTATAAAATCGGGAAGAATAATACATTGTTAAATATAACCATTTTACAGAAGACAAGTTTTTGCTTTCTTAGTTTGAATTGTTTCTATGACTTCAGAAAAAAAATGTTAAATTTTGATTAAATCTTTAACACTAGTTTTTTTATCATCTAGATCTCGTTTAATTGGTGAGAAAGTAGTTGTAGATAAAAAAAATTTTATATCACCTAAGATTCAATAAATCCATCTAATTATTTAATTAGCTAGGTTCATTAATAAAATGTATCCTGATGGAATTGTTTTTAATATTTTAATGCACAAAAAAAGCTTGTAAATAAAAAAAAAGATTGAATCAAAATTACGATTTTTTAGATCGAAAATAATTTCGAATAAATAATGTTAAAATTGTAAACTATCACACATGAACTTCACTATTTCACTTGGTTACGAATCTCGAATGTGAAAATTTCATTTAAAAAATCTGCCCACCCCGCGGGCATATTCTCATCGCGCCCTGCGCGCGCGGCTCGCAAGTTTAAGCGTGCCTACGGCGCGCGTCTGTTACATATTGCGCTTCGCGCTCGATAAATAGTTGTCTCGCGCTTCGCGCTCCGATACTTATCCTTTGCATTTGGAATGCTTAAATGAAACTTTATCAAAAAGTTCTCTTTTAGATCGCATTATTTATATTCGTCTGGATATTCTGAATTTTCGACTTAATCAAGTATAGGTATAGATTAATTTGCTCAAAGCTCTGTAGGCTGTGAGGTACACATTCTCATCGCGACACTCGTGCTGCGCACTCGATTTTTGATAGACATTTGTAAATGCATATTTTCTGAACCACCATAAAATAAATTAAAAAAAAAAAGTACAATCCTTTTTTCAGACATTGTTATCTATCTCGCGTTGTTATGCTAATAATAGGATTGTTTTCATATTATTTTTTTATGGATAAAGCAAAATATCCTACAAGTCTTCTTTTATATTAGAAAATGGTTAAAAAGACGTTTTTTTTTAAGGATTTTTCAAAAGTTATAATTTCTCTTTGAGACTTTTTTCCTAGTTTGCGTCATTTGGCCATTCTAATACTTTCTCAATCGTAAATGATGAGAATTTAATAAATTATTACAAATTTTTTTCCCTTTTTTTGGTTGAATAACTTTTTTCTATAAATTTGTTTTCCTAACTTTTGTCGTTTTTCCACAAATTTTTTATTTTTATTTTTAATGCCGTTTTTATGATTAAAACCAAAACTATATTTCCCATCAAAAAGTGATTCATAACAAATTTGTAGCTCTTTTTCGGGTAAACAATTTTTTTAATCATTTTTTTCCTAACTTCTGTCATTTTCCAGAAGTTTTATTTTTTTATTTTCAATGTTATTTTTCACGAATAAAACAAGAAGTGCACGTCTTATTACGACCTGATTATTAAAGAATTTGTAGATCTTTTTTGGTATCACAATTTTTGTTAATTCATTTTTTTTCTTTTCCTGTACACGTAAAAAAATGCACATTGGTTGGAGTAAACACATGTACTTGGCCAATTCTACTTGAGACAAATTAATATTAGCTTACCATAAGAAAAAAATTTCTAGAATGAAGAAAATAATTGTATCAGTAGAATTACTTGGTGCAATTAAATATACATTTAAAAAAACATGTATGTAATTATTTCCATTCAATTAGTTACGTGTATGTAATACAAATAATGTATTGGATTAAATAAATATTTTCTCAAGACGAGTAAATGAAAGTATGAATTACTCTTTCTTAAATTGAATACATGTAAGCACTTGTTTGAAGTTTTGTTTTACTTGATACAATATAAAAATTCTTGGTTCAAGAAAATTAATATCGTTGCTGCAGTAACTCCTTGATTCAAGTAATTCTTTGTTTACATCACAGTCATAAATTCTTGGAATAAGAAAATTATGTACTCAAACTGATTGTACATTTACTCATTTTAAGAAAACGTACGCTTGTTCGAAACGAATACACTCAATCATTTATTTTCTTGGACCAATCTCATATCGTATGTAAGATGACCAGATTCTTGATCCAAGAATTTTTTTCTTGATCCAAAAATCTTTTTTTACGTGTGCGAGAAGGTACCCAGCTCCCGAACTAGTAGTGGTATAGCTGACCATGGACATCACAAATTGAGTGGGAACGTAAGTATCGCAATGGGAGTCTTCTCTGTTTATCTGAAATCTTCAAAAATAATTATTTTATGAAGAAACAAGTTTAGATTCTTGCCTTCAAAATAAAACTATGTTAACTTAGACTGTGATTTCATTATGATTAACTCCAAAAAAGTTTTCAATTGTAATGGGGTTTACAGAAAATTAGTGTTTTGGATAGAGGAAAAAATTTGTTCCGAACAAAAGTGTTTGGATTCGCTTTAGTATGTCAAAAATATACGAGTCTAGATGTTGTAAAAATAAAATAAAAATATTCCTTTTTCTTTCTCAATTATAATTTTAAAACCAATAAAAGCAAACCCGAAGGACAGTAATTCCAACTTTTTCATGAAAATGTACTCATTATTGTGCAGAAATTTTTTATATTGGCATTAGGGTCTTATAAATGTACTTAATTATAAACCATGCATTTCCTAAC
>JAWWLR010000148.1:16791856-16809580 GCA_035041075.1 Acraspis erinacei | reverse complement strand
TACTGAATTATTTATAACATTAATTAAATTCTACGATTAATTACCAATACTAAAGGATTTACGGGTCCATGTATCATGCATTTAAATAGCTAGTGCTTCTGAATTATAATTTCAATCCGCTTGAAACCTGTCCGGTTACACATCATTCATTATTTGTTTACACGATATAAAAAGAAATAATTCTACTAAAAAAGAAAAAAGTACAGTATGATAATTATCCTTTAACTTATTATTTTATTTTGAAATTTTCCTGGACATCCTTGTGTTTCTGTCCACTGTTTTCTAAACCAAAGTACGAGTTTCCACGGATGTGGTAGTCTTTTTGCATTTGTTTCATTCCCACTGAATCCGGTAATCCAAAAATAAGTAAGCCGGCGTTTGATCACCGAGCTTCGTAAACCCAAAGCGAGTTTGCAACGATTCTTAGTTTGGGAGACCGAAAATTACTTTTATTTTCCAAGATTACTTTATACAATGAAAAATGTACTAAAATTCCTTATTTGATAAAAGAACCTTTCGAAAAATAGATCGCGCTATTTGGAAACTTTTTCTGCTCCTACCTTTCTTCGTCAGAAATCATCACACAAAGCTTGAATATATTTTTGCTTTAATTTCTTTTGATGAACACCTAATATAAAACACAAAACTTGCAAAAATAATATTCTATGAGACATCACAGCCCAAAATGGTCTCGAAACAGATAAAAAGGGGGGATTTTTCACGAAAATACGGGAATAAAATCTTCTAAATAAAAATATTGTGTATATAATAGGTACCATTTTGAATTCAATCTGAACGGCTTAAGAGTTCAAGTCAAAATATATTGCATGTAGTTAAATTTTTAACAACGAAAAAAGGACTAGGTTTCTACCAAAGGAGATTAATTTCAATCTAAAAATTCAAATTCTTTGGAAGATAGTTGACTTTCAAGAAGAAAATATATATTTTCAACCTAAAAATATTTACATTTGAATTCTGAAACAAACAAAAATGCACGTTAACCACAGCTTTTTCACAAAATAAATGAATCTTTAAGCCAAAAAGACGATTTTTTTAGAATAAATTTCAATTTTCAACCAAGAATTTTGCAATCCGAAAAATATGAAT
Source organism: Acraspis erinacei (assembly GCA_035041075.1). Classification (NCBI taxonomy): domain Eukaryota; kingdom Metazoa; phylum Arthropoda; class Insecta; order Hymenoptera; family Cynipidae; genus Acraspis; species Acraspis erinacei. Next base: position 16,808,473 of record JAWWLR010000148.1, on the reverse strand, counting down.
TTTCAATAATAAAAAAGTTGAATTTTTAACACGAAAGGGGAAGCTTCAAACAAAGAAGATTGATTTTTTATAAAAAAAGATGAATTTTCAACGAATTTTTTTAGTTTTCAGGCTGAGAAGACATAGTGATATAGAAAGCAGTCCATTTTTAAGCACGGAAATATGAATTTCGAACCAAAAAAGATGATTTTTTAATGAAATATTTGAATTTTCAACAAAAAGGATGATTTTCTGAGAAAATAGTAGCATTTCTTAAATAATTAAATTTTGAAAAAAATAGTTTATTTTTTAACCACACAGTTAAATTTTCGAACTATAGAGATGAATTTCCAACCAAATAGTTGAATTTCCAATTCGAAGGGATGAATTCTAATTTAATTTAAATTTAAATTTTCAAGAAAATAGTCGAATTTTTAACTAAAATGAAGAATTATCAACAACAAAAATTAATGTTTAAAAAGAATTTCACCTTTCAATCAAGTTGAATTTTCAACCAGGAAAGATTTATCAGTCGGGAGAGCAAAATTTAAACAAAATTATAGAATTTTTAGAACAGAAAGGCGAATTTTCTAGACAACTGTTGAATCTTGAACCTGAAAATATAAATTTTGAACCAAATAATTGACTTTTCTACGAGAGTAATAAAAACTTCAATACAAAAAAAGGAATTTTCAACAAAACATTGAAATAGTTAAATTTGCAGTTAAGAAAATATATTTCCTGCTTAGAAGACTGTATTTTTAACTCAATAGTTCAACCCTATACTTAAATTTTTAACCAAGAAGATTCATTTTAAACCAAAAAAGATGAAAAAATGTAAAATGTAAAAAAATGTAATAGTTGAATTTTCAAATGAAAACTATCAATTTCTCAACTAAAATAAAAAAGAATTTTTAACAAAATAGTTTGGTCTGTGATCAATAAAAATGAATGTTTATAGAAGTAATAAAAAGATGTTTATAGAAGTAGTTTGACCTCAGGGCGGCCATAACTACTAGGCTAATGTAGGCTATAGCCTAGGGGTGCCATGAAGTCATGGTGCGCGGTTTTTTGGAAATTTAAGTTTAGTTAAACGAGCGCAATAGAATCGGGGGAAAGCGGGAGTTAATAGCCTAGGGGCGCTATTTTAATAAAGCCCGCCCTGTTTAACCTTCAACCAAAAAGTTAGTTTTTAAACAAATAGTTGAATTTTCTATGAAAATAATTGTTGAATTGTTAAATTTTAAGTTAAAAATGATCAATTTTCAACGAAAACTGGAATAGTAAAAATTAATTTCGAACAAAATCGTTAAATTTTCAACCAAAAAGATCAATCTTAAAGGAATAAAATGGATTTTAAACAAAAGAGTTCAACTTTGAATCCAGCAGTTTAATTTCCAATCAAGAAGATTAATTTTCAACCAAAAATGGATTAGTTTAAACTTCAGTTAAAAAACTTAATTTTCAACAACAAAAAAAACGAATGTTCAACCAAAAAGTTGAATTTGCAACTAAAAATGAGAATTGTTAACCAAAGTAGATGCATTATGTATGAAAAATATAATCGTATACATTTCAATTAAAGAGAAGTCATTATATATGTATAATATTAATTTATTTTATGCAACAAATGTATAAAACAAATGAATATTATATATAATACTTCATACTATATATAAACTGTGTATAATATTTCCGCCTGGGACAAATCGTCACAAAACCCTGACCCCCCCCCCCCCCATATAGTTTAGCATTACGCAGTTTTATAACGTCATCTAAAACATAAAAATGGATTTCCTGAACATTTGAATCCACACATCTGAATCTAGTTTAGTATTTTTATACATTTTGTGTGCATTCTTTTACAACAGTGGAATCCGAGTAAAATTCTATCAAGCTGGAACAAATATTACATTTTTCGAGTACCTTTACCTAAGCCTGGGAGCAATGCTAAAATGAAACTGAATAAAAGAACAGAACGCGTTGATGTTTGAGCTTGTTGTTATTTTATGCAACTTTCCATGTATATTGTATATTGTACAAATATTTCTCGCTCAGTAGTGAATCCCGAGCTGGAACTTTTTAAGCTTTTCGTGAGAAGGAAAAAAGACGAGAGGAAGTCTCGTCGTCTTTTCAATATGCTGTCCGATTTCAGAAAAGTTAAACTCAATAATACTCTTTTTGTTCTGCGAAGTGCGGAACCTCTAACCTCTTTCCAGTTAATAAAATCACTTTTTTCATTTTCTTTCTTCTGTCGGAACTTTAAACAACGCTTGAATAAAAAGATGACAAACTTTTTCAGTTAAGTCGCTAACTTGAGTAAGACTTTTCTGTGCAGTACGAAGCACTGCGAATAGAAATCGAATAAGGGCTCCATGAGTTTTTAAATTGAACAATCTTTCACAGAAAATGGGTAGCTTTAGGAACTTTTAAAGAAAATCGTAAAAATTAGAAAAAAACAATTGGAAGTTTTCTAATTGAAAACATTGATTACAATTGAACTATTTGACGTTCAAATCATCAAAACAGGACCTTTAAAAATCTTTTATACTAGACAGTTAAAAATTGCCATCTTCAATGGTTGAGGAATTAAATGTTTGCTAGGAAGCAATCACGCGCGATTACTATTCTTTTATCTAACGCAATTTTTTATTTTAAATGTAGAACTAATATTATGACAACCTTGTTGTTTTTCATAGTGTCTAGTATCTGAAATAGAAGAAAAGGAATGCAAGGAAAATATTTTCAATTGAAGACTATGATCATACTTTGGGACAGTTTATAGACAGTAAATTCGATCTAAAATAAATACAGATTTGATCATTTTCAACGAAACATGCTAACATAATCTAAAGTTTCTCAAAATCGTAAGTCTAGTTTCTGATGATAAATGTTTAAATTAATTTTGTTTAAAATAAATGTTTTTCGGTAAAAACGCTAACATCCCCTATTATTTTTCAAATATTGTAAATATTTTTTAGAATGAAATAATGATTTCTTGTTAACAATAGCAATTTATTAATAAATAAAAAAATAACAAAATGTTAACATAACCAAAAACTGTTCATAAATTGTAAATCTCTATTAAAATTTAATGATTTTTGTTTGAAATAATCGTCGATTACTGGCAAACTCTATAAGCGGAAATGATCTACACGCTTGTTTTTTGAGCTGTTGCTAAACTACCTTAATTTTTATAATTTTAAAGTTATTTTTCTTTCTTCGTAATATCGCGAAAGACATTAGAATTATGCGTCATATTTAATTCCAAGTTAAAGCCAAAAAGTAAATTTTATAAAAAGTTATTGTTAAGAACCGTCAAATTTTGACGTTTATGAAAAATTGTAGTAACGCTTAAAATAACTAACATTTTTCAAAGTTCTTCGGCTGATTTTAAAGGTAAATCTCCATCGAATTTTGCTACATTTCGATATTTTCATATTCATATTATGAAAATTAAGGGACTTTAACAAAAGCTCCAAAAATAGGCCTGCAGTTAATTTCCGCTGGTACCTAATGATTTATGTTTAAAAGCATACATTTTCGATTGAAAGTGTAATCTAAAATTGTTAGAAAATTATGAGTCTTCCTTAAAATCTAATGATTTTTTTAACAGAAATGGCAATTTCTGATGAAGAAAGTCTAATATATTCCTAAATTGTTCAAGCATCTATCAATTTTATTATTTTAAACAAACATCATTGAATTTTAATCTAATTATTTTGGTTGTAATTTCTTATGTAAAACGCTAACACGACCCAAATTAATTGAAAGCTAAGAATCTAACATACAAAATCGATAATATTTACAATAATTTATTAACTAATTTAAACGTTTTAATTGAATGGACCACGAGTACTGAATGGGACATATGTTTCTCAATTTGCATAAAGATTATTTGTCGAATAATCTTTCAAATTTAGAATATAAAACAACTTCAAGTAATGGAAGGTCAATCAGGTTTTCAACAAAAATGATTGCGAAATTTTCAAATTATATCACCACACTTTTTTATATAGAATAGCGTTAAAAATTAAATTATTAAAAATAAAAAATTGCTAAATTTGACCATTTAAAATAAAACTATTTATGACAATAAATTCAACATTTGTATAAACTGTAGCGACATGATTTCAAACATCCATAAACAAACATGTTTAATTTCAAAATCTATAAAGTTGAGTAAAATATTATATTGATTAAGCAAAAGCAATTACAATCGTATTCATTAGCTAATCCGGAAGTCAAGAAATACACATTTTTTATTTAACAAATTCTACAAATATTTCTTATGAATATTGCTATCTTCATTTTAAAAGCACTTCTTTTATACCATTAGATTTGTAATGATCAACTAATCTTTGAAAAGAAAAGGACAGATGTTCTATTTAACACATTGAGTAATATAACAAGAAATGTGCCATTTCCAGGGAAGAACGTTATCTTTGATCAACGTTGTTCGTTCATGACGCACCACACGAGAGAGCTTTTACACGACGAGAGCCAAAAATACGAAACGCGAAGAGAAACTTTAAACTTTGAGCATTTTATAAATAGGATTTTTTATATTTTTAGTCACATTTCTCCAAAATAAATTATATGTTGTTTAAAGTTCATATGCTCTTTCTAAATTAAAAATCGACTTTCTTTATTTGTAGCTAGAAAAGAAATGTTTTCCATAGCAAAATAATTTTATTCATTACAACAGGTACTTAAGTTTGCAACGTTTAAATTCTATTTTGTAATTTGAAACTTTCCAAAAATTACGGAGCAAATTATTTTCAAAATTGTAATTTTTTAATTAAGAAATTGCACTCTAATAAATTAACTATATTTGCGTATTTTTTCAGTGTTGGGTAAGTTACTTTTCTTAGTAACTAGTTACAGTTACGTTCCTTAACGAAAAAAGGAAATTAGTTCAAGTTACGTTACCTTTACCTGCAGCTAGTTACACTTAAGAGATGAAGGAACTTCAAGTTACATAAAAAGTTACTTTTTTCCTTCCCTAATTTTTATAATTTGAAAATCAAAATAATTAAGATGATAGTTCATAAAAACACACACAGACAGACAGACACACACACACATACACACACACACACACATACACACACACACACACACACACACATATATATATATATATATTTCGGCAAATGAATTGAGTAATGAGCAATTGAGTAATAGACATGTCACCATGATTTTTCATGTTCGATCTCAAATTAAAATCACGACTCACATATTTAATTCAGGAAATTCTATTTCCCCGTTTCACGGTTCTAAAAAAGTCATAACTTTCAACGGATAAAATGGTTGAAAATACTATTTACATGAATCAATAAAATAATCGTATCATTTTTATACCTTAAAATTGTATCGATCGACATTCAGTAAAACTTAGCTAGAAGCAAGACTTTATTCTGAAATTCAGGTAAAAATTTCAAGTATCAGGACCTAGAATGTTTCCATTTTCGGAAAAAAACTTTTATATAATTCAATTTGAAACGCTTTAAAGTCTTTAAATTATAAGTAAAAAATACTGAATTTTCGATCAAATAAATGACTTTTTAACAATATAGTTGAATTTTCAATCAAAAAGATGAATTTTCAACAGAAGAGTTGAATGTCCACCGAAAATGATTTTTCAGTTACATTTTTCAACCAAAAAGTTGTATTTTAAATAATAAGATTTGAATTTTTGACGAAACAGTCGATTTTTCTAACTAATTATTTTTATTTACTACCCCCCCCCCACAACAACTAATTTAAAACAAAATAGTTAACGTTTTAACCAAAGAGATAAGTTCTCAATTAAAATTATAAATCTTCAACAAAAAACTAAATTTTTATTGAATTAGTTCCATTTTCACTAAGTAGTTCAATTTTCAACTCGAAACGACCATTTTTCAAAAAAGAAAAGCCAAATCATCTACAAAAATTCCTTTATCAAAAGAGCTGAATTTTTAATAATAAACAGCACTTTTCAACCAAATATTTCAATTTTGAAACTGGAAAATATAAACTTTCAACCCAAAATATCCTTATTTTGAAATCAAACACACTTAAATTTAAAAATATATATAATTTTCAACAAAATAGCTGAACACTAAAGCAATTCAGATTAATTTTTTATAAAAGTAGTTGCATTTTTAACCAAAATAACTCAGATTTGTTTACCAAAGGAGATATATTTTAAATCGAAAACGCAGAATTTTAACCAAAAAAAAAATATGTCTACTAAATTATTTAATTTTTAAGTCAAAAAGACATATGTTTTACAAAACATTTGTATTTTCAAACGACAATATGAATTAAAAGAAAAATACTTTTTAACCAAATAGTTGAACTTTCTACCAAAATAGTTGATTTTATAATGAATTGCATTCATTTTAAAAAAGTGGTTAAATTTTTAACGAAAATAGATGAATTCTCAAAGAAAAATACAATAGATGATATAATTTTAACCAAGAATGATTTTTATTTGAAATCACAGTTGAATTTAACCGAAAAAAAGAATGTTTATCAAAAGAACTGGATTCTCAACCAAATTAGAATAACTTTCTACACAAATAGCTTAATTTTCAACCAAAATAAATTAGATTTTTTACCAAAAGAGAACAATTTTGAAACCAAACAGCCGAATTTCGACCAAAAGAAGAAAACAAATATCCACTAAATTGTGTAACTTTCAAGTAAAAAAGACGGATTTTTACAAAACATTTGCATTTTCAAACCGAAAATATGAAATTAGAAAAAACTTACTTTTTAACCAAATAGTTGATCTTTCTACGAAAATAGTTGATTTTATAACGAATCACATGAATATGAGAAAAATTATAGTTGTTATTATTTTAACCAAGAAGAATTTTTATTTGAAATCAATCACAGTTGAATTCAACCGAAAAAAATGTTTGTCAAAGAATGGGTCCTCAACCAAATTAGATTAACTTTCTACAAATATAGTTAAATTTTCAACCAAAACAAATGAGAATTCTTTACCAAAAGAGATCAATTTTTAAACCAAAAAGCCTAATTTTGACCAAAGAAAGAATAAAAATGTTCACTAAATTATTAAACTTTCAAACAGAAAAGATGAATTTTCTACCAAACAGTTGCATTTTTACACCGAAAATAAGAAATTAAAAAAATTACTTTTCAACAAAATAGTTTAACATTCTACCAAAATAGGTGATTGTGTAACGTATTACATGGACTTTTAAACAAATGTAGTTAAATTTTCAACCAAAATAGATGAAATCTCAATAATGAATATAATAGTTGATAAAGTTTCAACCAACAAAAATTGTAATTTTAACACAAAAGCTGAATCCTCAACCAAAAGAGATTAATTTTCTATCCCTAACTGACCCATAAATATATCTTAATAAGAAGATATACAAAAAAGACAAAGTAACTTCAGAATAGCTAAAATTAAAATTCCAAGTTGCTGAAAAAAGCGTAAGTTATTTTTGTCAAAAGTTACTTTTCAAAAGAGTAACTTAGTCATTTTTAACAAATTACAATCCAATTCTGATCTTTTTAATACAATCCGACTTGACGATTTCCATAAAAAAATTATTTGTATTCAATGAAGCCTCGGTAGGAAGGACATTGTTTCAACACAAGTTTTGTGTCCATTTTTTAAACTATTTTTCTATTGAGCAGAAGCGCTGCAATCGCAAAACTGTCAACAAAAATTTTAACATTGAATGTCTAAACTTGTAGATAAAATATTATTTTGAAAATGAAGAATAATTATTTTCAAAAATGCCGAATTCAGTTAAATTTTTTTTTCGACATTTCAACAAATCCAATCTTCTGTTTTTATCCTTCTTGAAAATTCATAAAATTAGATTTTAAAGAATGCCCTTTTGAGGTTGAGATTAATGTGAAGTAAATAACCGCAACTGGTTTGAAATTTTATTTTGAATTCAATTTTTGTACTATCGTTGACATTTTAGTAATACTTAAAATATGAATTATTATAGTTTTATGAGCCAGATTTGTATTTCCGCTTTCACTCTTTGAAATCCAATGAAAAACTGCCATTGCTATTCTGCTAAACCGTTTTGCTTTTGCGACAGAATAAAAAATTCAGCATCCCGAGCGTTTGAACGTTAGCTGAGGAAAACAGAGCCAATCCCGCGAAATCAAATATAGATGCATATTTACGCAGATATTCTGATAATTTGGAGAGTGAGTTAATATTTTATTTATTCAGGCAGAAAAAAATTCTTATCGATGTTCAAACTTCAAGCTAAAATTCAATGGCTCCATTTTCCAACAAAATTATTTTTATTTAAATAGTACAACATGTCATTTATTGTAATACAAAAAATATGTAAAATAATTTAAGAGCAATGATTGTATAATAATAATTTATGTTAGTATCGTCATAAGAATCATCAACATTTTAATCGTGGAATATAATATTTAACTATTCATAAGAGAAAAGCATGTGGTAATTATAAATGTTTAATCGATAACTAAAGCTCTATAATAAAATTACGTCAAACTTATTCATGAAAATTATTTTAACATCCAAAATACCAATACAAAAATCCAATACAGGTAGGTTCACACATTAAGAAATTAATGCTTCATTCGAAACGCGGTTGAAATTTTTCTCTCACTAAGCATATTTAACATCATTAAATTATTCGAGTTGCATAAATTTTAAAATACTGCTTTTTCATGAATAATTTTAAATAAAAATGTAATCAGAGATTTGGTTAAAACGATAAATCTGAAACATGCTTGTAAAGTAAAATAAAACATTAAAAATTGAAGGGGTATTTTTTGAAATTATACTTTGTTAGAGCATATATACAAATGAAATTTTCTTCGCATTACTAAATTTTCTGCATTTCAGAATTGTAACTGTGGCAATTTATTTACAAAAAATCAGCCAAATACATGTCGAAAATGTAAATATAAAGTTAACTTCAATGGACAAAATTACCTTTAATTTAAAAAAGCTTCAAACTGGAAGCTTTTTTATGATTTGATTAATCTGAATTTAACTTTCATTCATACTATATTATTACCTTGGCCTCCGTATCCGTGGACTTGAGTTTTCGACGAAAAATTTAGCACCCACAAGAAAAAACTCACATTGTCACAGGATTTTCACGAGCCCGGAATAATGATAATTTTTTTGGAAAGGTGTTATTTTATCGATTCCCAATTTTCTAAAGCTCCCGGGATTATGGGAATAAATTTAAGTTTGGTCACGTCGAGGCTTCCGGCTAATGCCAGAACGGAGGATCTCGTATTTCACGTTTCAATGTTGTTTTCGTTAAAGCCGGCTCATTTCCACCCGAAAAAAAACACCGACACAAAACAACACATCCACCACGAGAGTCACCGCGGCACTGAATACCGTGCGCGATTCTGAAAGCTCGTGGAGTTACGACTTCCCGTCTTCGCAAACCCGAACTGAACCGATGTGCACCGAAAGGGATAGGGTAATTTTTTCAAGGAGTAACTAAAAAATAACGATGCGTAAATTTTGGTTATTTATATATCTCCTCCAGTCAACTAAGAGTATCTATTTTTAACTTTAAAACTAATTTTAGATATTTGAATCCCACACTCCCAATAATATTCTGTCGAATCGATCCACAACATTTTTGTTTATTTGATCTAAGAATAGGTTATTATATGAAAAAAAACATACTTAGTCCTTATTTTTTTTTCAGCGTTAACCCGCATCCCCGACCCCCGGGCTTTTGAAATTATAATTGGGTTTTGAATGAAAAAAGCTCTATTTTCAAAAAAAAGGAAATAAGGACTGTTATAAACTTGTTAAAAATTAAAGTAGTCATCATATAAGGAATTTCCCAGGAATATTATTATTATTATCATTCGGGATAAATGATACAAAGTTAATGAATATCAATAGTAGTACATCTTGTTAAACATATTTTGTAATTATTTAAACAACTTTTTCTCTTTAAAATCGTAAAGACTTATTATTTTTTGAATCGATGCCATAATTGATGAATGTTAAGAGTAATATATTTTTGAATATATTTCGTAATTATTTAAGCAATTTTCAATTGTTTAAATAATTTTTTCACTTGTTAAGCGTTAAAAGCTATTATTTTCTGGAATTAATGACACAATTACGGATCATGATAGTGATAATTTTTCTCCAAGATATTTAGAACTTTTTAAACAATTTTTATTTCTTAAAACAATTTTAATTTATTTAAACAATTTCTATTTGTTGAAGCAGTGTTTTTCCCTGTGAATTGCAGAAAGTTATTTTTGTCTATAATACTAATGACACAATTAACGATTGTTCATAGTACTATTTTTCGTTCAAAATATTTAGCAATTATTTAAACAATTAATAATAATTCACTTTTTTCGGAGCAAAGGTGGAAAAAGATTAGTTTTTTTCCTGTGATTCTGTTTGTCTGTATGTCTGTATGTGGCCAGGTTTTCTTGTGTTATCTATCGAAAATGTTTTTTTTTAATCGAAAATTCCATTTTGTAGCAATACTATACGAGATATGAGAAAAATTTTATGAGGTAAAATTGTTTATTTCCAAAAGAATGTAAATAAATTTTGTGGAATCCATTTTTTCATAAGAAGCATATTTTTTTTAAATGTGAAAAATGTTATTAAAAATAAAAAATTATATTATGTGATCAAACTATGCAAGATATGAAAAAAATTAAAATACAGAAATGTGTATTTAAAAAAGATCTACAAAATTGTTGTTAATTACTTTTTGACAGGAGGCGTGGTCTTTGCCCTAATAGTGAAAAATAACATTAAAAATATAAAAAATAAAATCTTCGAAAAAACGGCACTATATACGAAAAAAATGAACAGACAACAGTTATTCACCCGAGAAAGATCAACAAATTTGTTCTAAATCATTTTTGGCTATGACGAGTAGATTTTGTTTTTATCGTAAAAAAACATTTAAAAAAAATTGTATAAAGAACACAAAATAAGAAAAAAAATTAATAGACAAAAGTTGTTCATAAAAAAATAAAAAAATAAAATTTATATTGGATAGCACGCGTATTTTTTGTTTTAAATGTAAAAAAACATTTAAAAAATGAATATTTACTTTATTTATTGAATATTACTCTTAACCATAGTTAATTGTGTTATTAATTGCGGAAAATATGTACTTTTCAAAATTTGCAGATAAATAATGGTTTAAACAAATCAAAATTGTTTTAAAGAATTGCTAAATATTCATAAGAAAAAAACAATACTTTTAACATCTCTTAATTGTTTCAATAATTCCAGAAAAATAACTTTTTTTTGCTTTTCAGGAGAAAAAATTATTTATAGAAAGGAGACTTCCTTAAATAATCACCAAATATCCTTTCAAAATATGTTACTTTCAACATCCGTTAACTGAGTCACCAATTTCAGAAAATAATACTTGTTTAAACAAATAATAATTTTTTAGACAAAACAATTTTCATAATACTTGGAAACCCTCATTTATAAATTTAAAATTATTTATGTTGAAAAAATCCCAAAATATTTCGTGTTTAGCATGAATTTGATAGAAAACTGCTATTTTGCATTTTTGGGGCATATTCCGGATACAATACAAGTGGGTTTTGTGAATCGAAATTAAAAGTAATTGGGTGAAAATTATTTTTCGAACATTCCTTAAGAGGTGAATATACTTTGGTTCACAAACAGTGCATAACAAGTAATTCTTCTTCTCATTTTTTTCAAAACGGATCTTCTCTCATTTAAACCCCCCTTTTAATTTCAAGAGCCCGGCGATACGGGTTATAGTTTAAAAGGAAAAGGAAAAAAAAAGAAAAAATTTTCTTTTTCCGGAAAGCGAACAAATTGGGGATGATCGATCACAAAAAATCGAATATTTAGACCACCCTAATGTACCACATTACAAAATGCTATTTGTATAAGAGATCAGACAATAGTTATTTGCTCTACAATAACCCTAACTTTTTCGGCCGAGTGTATAACATACTATTTTTTATCACACCAGTCAATCATACGTGCAAATAGGTTGTATTGAGTTATAATATAATGTGCGTGGGGTAAGTAGTCGATACTAAAATAACCCAAGTACCCTAAGTACCTTAAATAAAAGTACCCTAAGTTAATATGTCACGGACTATGCTAAAAAGTGCTATTTTAGGTATCGTCAGAGAGAAATATTTAAAGTTGGAAGCGTTTAATATTATTATGAAAATTCAAAATATTAAACGAGCAATTTTTATTCAGAGTTGCTACAAAATCGCAATTTCGAAATTCTTTGACTTTACCTCAAAATTACACTCTTGTGAATAACAATGTAAAAATTTAACGAAATAGTTCAATTTTATATCAAACAGCTACATTTTCACGTAACAACTTTAAATTTCTATCAAAAAAGATAAATGTTGCACAAGAAAATAGGCTAGTTAAATTTTCAGTTGAAGGAATTAATTTTTAACTAAAACGATGACCCTTCAACCAAGAAAATTATTTTTGTTCAAAAAGTTACAATTTCAACTCAAAAGATAATTTTTCTTCGAAAAAGGACAAATTTTCAACTAAGGAAGATAAATTCTAAACTAAAACTAAAATATTTAAATTTTCAGAATAAAACAAATTTTCAAAAAAATAATGAAATTTTTATACAAAGAAATAAACTTTTAACCGAAAAGATGACATTTGAACTAACTGGATAACTATTCTACTACAAAAGATTAATTTCAACAAAATAGTTGAGTTTTCGCCTAAAACAGATCAGTTTGTATTTTGAAATAGAATGGTTAAATTTATAGTAAAAAAGCTCATCTTCAACCTTATAAAATAAATTTTCAACAAAATAGTTAATTTTCAATCAAAAATAACAAATTTCCAACAAAATATTTTAACTTGGAACAAAAAAAAGTTGTTTTTTTTCAACTAATTACAAAGTATTTAGAAGAGAAAATAAAATTGCAACAAACTAGATTAATGTTCAACAAAAACTATGAACCTTTAATAGAAATATGTAGTTACATTTTCAATTCAAAAATTGATTTTTAAGAAAAAACGAAACAAATTTTAAACCAAAAATTTGTTTTTTCAATGTATTTTTCATTTGAATTTTCTACCAAAAGGATGAATTCTCAACAAATCATGTAACAGTAGATATTTCAAACAAAAAGGATAACTTTTTTAATAACATTTTTTAATTTGAAACCAAATAATAAAATTTGTAACCAAAAGTATAAACTAAAGGAAGAAGCAACAGAAAAAAAAAAATAAAATGCAAGTACATTATTAACAAAAATATTATACCCGGGTAACTCAAACTTCATTTTGAATATTTCCTCTGACCAATTTTTTGATTTTCCCTGCCAATTAATATCCAAATCCCAAAATTGTAATCTTGTAACATTTGCAACGTACAATCTTTGATACACGAAATAAAACGATTTTAAATAAAAATAAATAAATTCCAATTTATTATCCAAGTCGCCAAATTGCAAAAAAATTTAACTAATGAAAGTTGATTGTCAGATTGAACAAATTATTAGATTTAAGAAAATGTCATTAAATTGTTGTTAAAGTTGAAAAACATTGGAAATGAATCAGAAACTTTGAAATTTTTTCGATTCCAGCTTCTAGATTTTCATCACGATAAAATAAATAATCTATTATTATACAGGTTGTGTTTCTCTAAAATAAAATAAAAATAAAAACTAGCAATCAAATTAAAACTACCAAAAAATGGTCCAGCAGTGTTTTTTTTTCTTCAGCGGAGAGTAAGTTTAAAACCTATTCTTTCTTTAAGGGAATACAAATTCCAGGACCCTGAGCAAACTTCCAAAACTTTTCCAGATTTTTCAAAGATTAAAAATAATTTGAGGAATTTTCCACATTTTCAAGTATTTTCAGGATGCTAGACACCCTCATAAATAATAATAGCTTTGAATAAATAAAAATTTGTATTGGTCGCGAGCAGATTTTTTATGTAACTAATAAGCCTGACGCACAGTTTTGCACAGGGGAAATTAAATCTGACTAATTTACAAGAATAGAGATAAAATGTGTATTTTTCAGAGTAAACTTAACACTGTCACCGCGGACATGCGACTGCGTTCAACCCTTGCCTGAAGGGGAAAACGTGGTTATTCCGTTTGCACTTTCAGCAGTAGTCATATAATTAACAATTAGCTCCCGCATCGCCCTCGAGTCGTGGCTCGTAAATTGTCATTTTTTGCTACGTATGTACGCACCGGGTTGTCACATCTCCCAAGCATAATCCCATAACTGTATGTATGTTTCATGTATGAAAAATGCCCTGGAATTCTTAGCACCAAATACCTCACCATTATCATCTCTATGATCCGCAAAACTAAAGTGCCGACAATTTCACCCACTCGATAAAAAAGAGGCAAAAATTATCTTTCACTTCTTGTATTGTTTCAGCAATTAACGACTTTCCTCCAACGTTTCTTCTGCGTCTTTATGATGTCATCAGAAATAGAAATGATTGCAACTGTGCGTCTTGATAGGGGCCATTCAAAAACTACGTCACGCTATTTTTAACCACTTTTTCACCCATCCCCTTCTTTGCCAAAGATCGTCAGGCAAAGCTTGAACCCCCAGGGTGACGACAAATGTACAAGCACCCACTCATCCACCTTTTAAGTCACATTTTTTTCTTCGATTTTATTTCGTAAACCCCTAAAATAAAACACAAAAATTTACAAACATAATATTTTAACAGATTTCAGAGCCCAAAATACTAGCTCTCAAAATAGGCTAAGTAGGGTAATTTTTCACGAAAATTATAGACTAATGAGTGAGTAAATTCTTTTTAATAAAATTATTGTATAGGCATCATAAAAAATTCAATATGGAACGCTTACGATTTCAAGTCGAAATATATTGCACTTTAAACAAAATATTTAAATTTTCAACTGAGGAAGATTAATTTTCTATCAAAAGACTCTTAAATCCCAAAAGATGTATTTGCAACCAAGAAAGATGATTTTTTTCCACCAAATAGTTAAATTTTCAAGGAGAAAAAATTATTTTAGACCAAAAAATGCATTTACAGTCGAATTTTCAAACAAAGAAGTATTAACTTAAACCACAAACAGTTGCTTTTTTGATGAAATAGACAAATCTACAAGCCAAAACGACGAAATCTTTTAGAAGACAGTTCAAATTTCAAACAAAAAATTTACAATCCAAAAACAGTTGCATTTTTAGAAAAAAAGAACTTTCAAACCAAGATGATTAACTTTCTACCCAAAAATATAATTTTTCAACGAAAGAGTTGAGTTTTCAAGCGCAAAAGTCGAATGTTTGAGAAAAAAGTTGACTTTTAAACCCAAAAATATCAATTGTCAACAAAATATCTGAAATTGTAAATTAAAGAGATTGATCTTTAAAAAAATTTCGTTTTTAACCAAATGGTTTAATTTTCAAGACAAAAAGACGAATTTTTGTAAAACACTTGAATTTTCAATACAAAAGAACGAATTCTCTATTCAAAATTACGGATATGCCATAAAACAGTAAAACTTTTAAAAAAATTAAATTTTTAACAAAATAGTTCAATTTTTATGAAGGTAATTCATTTTTTAACTAAAATTATGAATCGCCTACCAAAAAACTTTCTAAGTAATTTATCTTTTGATACTTCAAATGCAAAATATTTTTATTTTAAATTAAAAAGAGTTGATTCCAACCAAAAAAGACTACTTTTCTACAAAGTAGTTAAATCCTAAATTAAAACAGATCACTTTTTACCAAATAAATGCCATTTTCAACCATAAAAGATGCAATTTCTACCACAAGAGATCAATTTTGAATTCAAAACGACGAATTTTATACAAAAGAGTTGAATTTTAAACTAAGAAAGGTTTTCCGGTCAAGAAAGAAAAAAGAATTCAAACAAACTATTGAATTTGAAAACCAAAATGGGAAATTTTCTATAAAACAGTTGAATTATTACTCAAACAGACGAAATTTCTACAAAAATTGATTAGTTCTCAACTAAAATAGTATAGTTGAAATTGCAGTTGAAAAATCGATTTTCAACATAAAAACAGAATTCTCAATTGAATACTTAAATTTTCAATTAGAGAAATGAATCTTAAACGAATGAAGTAAATGCTTAACAAAGTAGTTCAACTTTCAACCAAGTAGTTGAATTTTCAATCAAAACAAAATATTTTTCAACCAAACATTTTTAACCAAAAATTATTAAATTTCTATCAAAAGTTATAAATTCGCAAAGAACAATTTAATAGTTAAATTTTCCACTAAAAAATATTAATTTTCAGCTAAAAATAGACTAGTTAAATTTTGAGTTAAAACCCCACATTTTCAACAGCAAAGAGAGATGGAATCCGAACCAAAAATATAATAGTATATTTTTCAATTGAAAATAAAAAGCATTTGAAAAAAAAATAGCTGGATATCAAAAATGCGTTCTATTAATTCAGTTTGCATTTAAGCGACAAATGACAAAAAGGGAAAGTTTCTTGAAAACACAGGTAAAATAGAAATTAAAAAAGGGGGAAATAGGTAAATAATGGAAAGAGTGTGAAGTCTGTATTGTCATTTCCGAAAATTTTTATTCAAATTTATATTCACCATGTGTGATTTCACATTCTGGACTAACCCCCCCCCCC
>JAWWLR010000148.1:16780057-16791756 GCA_035041075.1 Acraspis erinacei | reverse complement strand
AAAGATATCCTAATACATCCAAGTAGGTTTGAAAGGGGAAGATTAGAACTTTCAAATTCCATATTAGCTTTTGTGGTAAAAATTTTTCTTGTCCGGTTACGTAACCTCAAAAACGGCTAAAAAACGCGTTTTCTGCACTTTTAAGTTAGTTTATCTTAAAAACCTGACGTATAAGAGCAATTTTAAGCTCGGATTCGGATTCAGCGCATCAAAATCCTTCGGAAATGTTAGATCTGGTCTCGGGCTTTAAAATATGTCGGCCTGTGTAATTAATTTAAAAAATAAACAAACATGTTTTCATAATGAGCCACACAAACTTTAACACATGCAAGTTTAAATTTCTTTGTATGTGTAATCAGTATCTTAAGAAAAATGTACAAAATACCGTAGTTTTCCCTTAGACTCAGTTAAAATAAAGACAGAATCTTGAAAATAACAACTCTCCAAATTTAGATAATAATTATAAACCAAGCCTTCTTTATTTAAAGTTAATAATAATGTTTTAAAAAGAAGTTTATTCTTCAAACATGGAAAAACATATTAAACAATAATTTCCTCTCCTAATTCAGAAACAAAATTTTTTTCTATTCTAATTCAATAAGTCTTGAAAATAAAAATTTCTCTCTTGCGATTCAGAAAAATTGAAAATGAAAAATTCTCTTTTTTCATCTGATGAGAAATGTATATAATTATATACATTTTTCATCAGACCAAAAAGAGGTTACAAGTTTAAGGGTGATAGAGTTATAGATGTGTGGGTTTATGGAGTTTTAACTAACTTCCTCAAAGTATATATTTCTCGAATACTGGGGTTATACGTTGTCGGGGTTATAGGATTATGGGAGTTCAGGTTTTTCCAGCTTATGGGTTTTGAGGTTATGAAGTGATGGACGTCTGGAATTATAAAGCTGACACTATCCGAGATTGAGGTTTTAAATTTACGTGTAAGTTATTATTATTTTTTGCTACATTTGGCTCTATAATTCATAGGGAATTGAGGTTTATGAGTTTTGAGGTTACACATTTTGAGTTTATGCGTTTTAGGGTTTTAGGTTTGTTGTGTAAAGTTTTATTCAAGAAATGTCAATAAAAACAATATAACTATGAAGACATTTCTTCTACAAATTATCATTATTAATATTTATTATAAAAATCTAATAAAAAAATACATTTAAGAGGCATTTGTGGACAGAAAAATTTGCTTTTTTCTATTTCAACTTTTTTAATTACGAAATTCATTATAATTTCAACAACATTCATAATTTATTCATCAAATTTTATGATTTTGTAAGCGAATTTAATAAACATAATATGCATTATTTGGGTATTTTTCATGGAAAAAGTTTTTTTGTCAATCTCAGGCCTTTTAGTTCAAGTTTCTCATTACTTTCATTCTTTGAATATGGCTATCAATTCTAAAAAAATTCAACACAAATCGTTTTATATGGAAACACTTACATGCCTTTCCAGTACAGAGTACTCAATTTTTTTATTTTTGAAAACTACAAATGCTATGAAAAAACTGAATACAAATTTTGTTCACCAAAAAGAGTCTTAAAACAGTTTATATAATAATAAATAATATAATAATATATAATATAATAAATAAACTCCAGAGATACATCGCCTTTTTAATATTGATTTATTCACAGAAGCAAAACCGTAATCCACTCCGCCATTTATCAATAGTAACTTAGCAACAACAACAGACAATCAAACAGATTGCAAGTATAATGAAGTAAGCAAGTTTAAATTAAGGCACTCAATTCAAATACTCCAACACTTCCTCCCGAAACTAACATAATTAATCTCAAACATAATATCACAACGTCCTTCATAAAAAAATATAATTATAATACTATTTGACATAAAAGTTCACATGTTTTGATATTCGTTTGCTTCTTTTCAACAATCTAAGAATATATTTCTGTCATTTACCTTATTCTTTCAGTCGTTTTACCGTCATAAAATACTTTCTTAAAAACTGTCTTCCTCTTATCCATCCCGTTCTTACAATTAATTCAATGGCTTCCTGAACTATAATATTAAAATTACTATTACATACCGCTATTATTCGTTGCCTTTGATAGTTATGTGACCATTTATTGAAAACAGTCAGAATTTAAAATTTTATCTCTTAATCGAATGTGGGTTTCAAAGCACATTGGTTTGGCCATTATATCAGCCCACTGATTTTTCGAAGAGACCCATTCAATAATAATTCGGTCGTATTATACACATTCTTTCACGTAGTAGAAAAAACAATGTTAATAGTTTATTAAGTGCGCATATTTAATATTTTAGTATACTGTCGTCAAAAATTACGGATTGTAAGTCTTTGTTATTTTTCCACAAACTTTACAACTTACGCAGATAACTGACTGACGCGTGACCCGTTCTTGAATGCCAACGGATTTTTTTATTTGTTGGAAGAAAATTGGCATATCACCTTGATAAGGGACAATCATTTTCTAGCAATTCAACCATTGGTAAGTCGTCTACATTTTTCATTTTTCTTTTTGCAATCAATGTATCAAAATCCGAAAATATACAATTATCGACTTTATTATTTTCATTTGAAAGCTACAGATTATTGGTTGAAGCTTACGGGGAAAATGTTATAACCCAAAAAACTTGTGAACGATGGTTTCAACGGTTTAAAACTGGTGACTTCGATATAGAAGACCAGAAGCATCCAGGTCAGCCCAAAAAGTTTGAAGATGAAGATTTGCCAGCTTTATTAGATGAAGACGCAAGGAAAACGTTAAAGCAAATGGCAAATGCATTAAATATTGCCCAATCCACCATTTCCGTACGTCTAGTCGCAATGGGAAAAGTCTAGAGGGTAGGGAAATGGTTCCTTATCAATTGAAAGCCAGAGACATTGAAAGGCGAAAAACCATTTGTGAAATTCCGCTAGCCAGACAGAAAATAAAAGGTTTCTTGCATCTAATTGCGACAGGCGATGAAAAGTGGATCTATTTTGACAACCTAAAGCGAAGAAAATCATGGATAGACCCAGGCCAGCCTTCAACGTCACAACTAGTGCGCAATATACATGGAAAGAAGGCTTTTCTGTGTATTTGGTGTGACAATAGGGGAGCTGTGTATTAAGAACTGCTGAAACCTGGTAAAACGATTACTGGTGAAAGGTACCGACAACAATTAATTAAATTGAACAAAGCATTGAAGGAAAAACGAGCAGAATATGCGCAGACACGAGAAAATCATTTTTCAACATTAATATGCACGGCCTCATGTTGCGAAACCAGTCCAAAACTATTTGCAAAACATTAAATGGGACATCCTGCCACACCTGCCGTGTTCGCGGGACTTGGTCCCATCGGAATATCACTTATACCGATCGATGTAGCACGGACTTTCAAGAAAAATTTCCAGTCTTGCGAAGAACTAAGAATTTGGGCTTTTCCTTCCTCCTCTAGAAAGATGTTTCCGTTGATGTTTGTTATGGTATAATTTCCTAGACGTGCTCCCATGCGTATTAACAAAATCTGGACGAGGAACATATGGAATTACGTATAGTATGGCATTAGTTGATTGCCATGGATGTTGAGAGTTTTATTTTCACAGCCAATCTTGTAATTGTTATTTTCTATTGTTTCTAAAGCAACCGAAGGCCTTTTCCAACCAGGCGAGAGCTTTTTGATAGGTGTTTGGTTGATGATCTTTACCAGGTTTCCGGCTACATAAATTTCTTGTGATTTTACACTCCTGGCATCTTGCTGTTTCTTATACTTTTCTTTTTGCAACGTTATTCTTTCCCTGGCACTGTTGAGACATCTTTCATGTCTATCTTTCCATTTTTGAACAAGGTCCGAGTACTTTATTGAAAGTGTTGTGCTCAGCATAGAAGGGATGTTTGGCTCTCTTCCAAAAGTGAGCTGGAAAGGGGAATACACAGTTCCTTCATGTTTCATAGTATTATGAGCCATGTTCACGATTTTCAGTGTGTTATCGCATTGAATTGCATTGTCCTCCATAGATTATCCATATCCATAGATATGTCCTCCATTGCTATCTTATCGTTGGGGTCAACTAGCATATCGGGGATAATAGCTTCACTCTGATATTTTATTCTATTTGTTTTTTGGAACTGACAAATGGGGCATCTTTTTACTAAGTGAATTACCTCTTCTTCTATTCACCGATGGTTCTTGCTCGTTCTATCGTTTTGTTTTCACCATAATGCTGAGCCATAATGGATCCGTGCGGAATTTGCGTGCGCTTTCTTGATTACATTTTTCTTTTATTTATTTGTCAGGTCTCTCATTGCATTTTTGCATGTGTGTAAGCTTAATGTTGGATACCGGAAGCATAAGAAGCTTCTCATTTCTTGAATTTTTATTTTTTCGAATGGTGAAATAATTGGGTCTGCCAAGTGGAGTCGTAATACTGTCAATTTCTTATCCATTTCTTATCCTTACGAAACATAGTGGAGGGTGCTCAGACGAATGCGGCAGACTAAACCTGACTTTCCTAATTCTTCTATACTAGTTTTCCCAAATGCTTACGAGTGTCTTACACCATGATGTAAAGGCTGTCCTAATGCTCGTGCTGAGACATAAATGTTTAATATTCCGCAGACCAGTTTGCAAGTCTAGCATTCTTTCAACGCGTTCCACTTCATTCAGAATGACACGAAATAAGCTAATTATTGATTAAAGAATGTTTCCTGCGGGGTCAGAGGAAGTTTAAATTATTTGTTACTTGCTATAAAAAAATGAAAGTGCAAACTGCTCTTTTCAGGAGAGATGTTGATTTTTCTCAATATGTATGATTAATTATTATTATAGTTCGTTAGTTTACAAGAATTATAGAATGTGCACACACACTCGTCAAAAAATTTCATTTTGTGAACACATTTTTGTTTGAATATGTGCATAGAAACTTATCCCGTTTAGATTCTGCCTTGATTTTGTCAATTGAGCGTTTAGATGTCAATAACAGCCTACTTGTATTTTCAGAAGTCACCTGTTTTTAATTCGTTCTTCATAAAGTTATATCCAAAAGAAATGAAAAACATAGGACTTCTAAAAATACAAGTCAGATGTTATTGCGCCCAACTGCTCAATTATATTTCATTTTCACTCTGACACAAAGTTGCCTTGAAACAAAAGCATCGTCCTCTTGTCTATTTTTTTAACCTTCTTTTATAGAAGAGGAAATTTAATTTGTGTCAAGACGTATTCTTTTGACGCAAGAGGATATTTCTCTGGAATAAAATATCTTAAATGTTGTCGGTATACTGGTCCAATATACAAACCAGTATACCGACAACTATACTGACTAATATTTGGACCAGTATACGGACAATATTTAATATCTATTATTTGAATTTTTTACCTGGTCGACACTCACTAACATCAACTAATGATACTTCTCGGAGTCTTATCTAGTTTTTTCAAGGTATTTAGGTATTAATGTTGTAACGCACAGTCTCTGGTTATTTTGGACTTTATTTTATTTGAAAATATATAATTTAAAATAAAACGTTACAAATAAAATACATGATTAATAATGTCAACGGAAAAATCTTGGGATGAATTTTTTGTTAATCCTTTTGACAAGGAAAAGCATTGGAAAACACCAGGCTTAAGACATTTGTCGGTAAGTCAAAGGTTGAAATTTCCTCAATTGCCGGACAACGCTAAAATTTGCACGCCCTGTAGAAACAATTTCATAAAGTGACTTTATAAGTATCTCCAAATGAGTTCAGCACAGAAGAAGAATCTGTTGAAGTGGAAGAAGTGTTTTACGTCAGTGAAGTTGATTATAATATTGTAACCAGAACAAAGAAAGAATTGCTACGGATTTAGCAGAATTGACATTTTTGAATGTGCGTGAATGCCGTTTTCTGATTCGTTTAAACGTATTTAGACGACTTAAGAAAGCGCTAGTTGAATGCGTATGAATCATAATAAATGCTTGGTCAAAGACAATTCGAAAAAAATTAATAAAAAGTGTATGCGTCGAGACTTGAACCAGCGATCTCTCGTGCATTAGACCACGTTGTACCCACTGAGCTACGGGAAAATGTATGACACATTTACAATCAATTCTATATTCCCCGCACGCTAGTTTTCCTGTTGCGGTTTAAACTGCATAAATTAACACTTGCTGTAATTCGCCGTGACGAATTGTGGTGAATTCGAGTGTGTATTTTTCTCTCACGAATCTAGACGCATTAACCAATTTTGAAGCCATTGCGCGCTTACGCAATTGAAGTGAATTTCCGGACATCAAACTTTTACGCTGCATTTGTACGTATAGAAAGATTCAAAATTGAAACACCGACTTCTCGAATTTACATGCATTGACACACTGGTTCAATGACTCATTGTCGTAAAGAGGGATTTGGGGTGTTTCTTAGTCTTTTAATTTCAATTCGTACCAATAATTTCTTTTATGCTGGGTAGAAAAGGAAATAAGCGATGATCCAGACTTTCTATTGGTTCCGACAGAATACAGTGCTTGTGAGGAAATCATAATCACACATCAGGTCTAGAAACTCTTCGACAAATTATAGAAAAATTTAAGGTAAGCACTGATAGTAACGTCAAAATAATATTTCTCACACTTGCTCCTTAATCTTGGAGTCGTAGAAAGGTAATGAAAGAATTTGGCACAACGGAACGTGAAGCCCGGTAAGCTCACAAATTATTTCAAAAAATGGAATACTGGTTTTGCCAGGACTGAAGGTAGGAAGTAAACTGTGACCAGAAATAGAAGCAGCAGTGACTACTTTTTACGAGGATGACGAGAACAGTCGATTAATGCCTGGGAAAAAGGAGTTTGTATCCATGAAAAAGGAAGGCGAAGCTCGCGAACGGCTGAGAAAAGTTAAAGGAGACAGTTGTACTCTTCAGCTCTGGAAATGATCATTCAGCAATGACATTTGAATTAGCAGATCGGTTTAGTAGGACTGTCACAATACCCAGTAATCTCAAGTACCATGCTTTGGTGCCTACTCAGAATGGACAGCAGAACCTTAAACGTTTTTCCCATGAAGAGAAAAGTGACATTTTTTCTAAACCTAAACGTACCTCGAATAGGGAGAGCACTTTAAAAGAAAAGTAGTAAGAAAAATGATATCTCCACTAAAGCAATAAATATAAAATAATTTAAACTTCCTCTGACTTTGCTGAGTCAATACTCAAGTTTAACAAAATTGCTTCGCATTACTGCTCTCTGTCTGAGATTCATCGATCGGTTTCGGAAGAAATACACTGACCTTTCTCCATGTAAACTTACCCCAGACGTTTTGAAACGTATTGCATCATTACAGGACGTTTTGATGTAAGGAAAGTTTTGAGTCGATGCGTTGTTTGCGCTAGACATCGTGCACCCACTTGCACTCAATCCATGGGTCAACTGCCTACTCATGCAGTTACTCGACGGTCTAGACGCTTTGCTATGAGCGGTATAGCTTACGCTGGCCCTATTTGGATGCGAACCCCTTAGGGTCGTGGCCACGAGGCATACAAGGGCTACATTGTGGTTTTTGTTTGTTTTGCTCCAAGAGCGGTCCATTTGGAGGCGTGCTCGGACTACGCCGCTGATGGATTCATAGCGGCTTACAAACTTTTTACTGCTCAACATGTTATAAATGCTTTTCTGTACAGTGAATGTGGTACCAATTTCGTTGGGGCGGATAGACAGCGGATAGACGCTGAAAACGGAACTACATGGCGTTTCAACCCTCCAGCCGCCCCGCACTTCGAAGGACTTTGGGAGGCAGCTGTCCGCTCTGTAAAGCATCATCTTCGTCGAGTAGTGGGAGATACTACTCTGACTTTTAAGGAAATTACAACCTTCCTCACACAAGTGGAATCTTGTCTGAACTCACGTCCGCTACTGGCTCAGAGCGATGACTTGAATGATCTAGTGCCGTTGACACCGAGTCATTTCTAGGTCGGTTCTCCAATCTTCACGATCCCAGAACCTTCGCTCATCGATCTTAAGCAAAATCGCCTACAACGCTGGCATCTTACCAGACAGATGTATGAAGACTTCTGGACCAGATCCTCTGAGTATCTACAAGGACTTCAAACTCGTCCGAAGTGTAGGCCCCCCTTCCACCACCACGTAAGGGTGTGGGGGTGTAAATGGTAAGACAAAAAAAGGGTGCATGTATGGAAAGGATGTACAAGAGGAATTCAATGAAGCTGGAACTGTAATGTGGTAGAGATTCTAAAGAAGGATAGATTGGGGGAAGATTGGTTGAAGGAATAGCAGGTGGCAACAGGAGAGAATGAGAAAGAATGGTTGTGGAAAAAATGGCACTGTCGTTTTCGAACGCTCGATCCCTCGCTCGCTGAAACTTCCTAAATTCTATTATTTATAAAGTAGAAATAAGGGTCTAGATACAAGATTTTATGTAAATAGCTGTGAAAAATTGTAAATAGTATGGATAAGCTATTATAAAATATGGAGGCGAAAGTATTGTATGGAGTGAAGGTTCCGTGATCCCTTAGGGGACACATGATGAATAAGGAAAAAGAAGACTGTTAGAATTACGAATTCTATGTCAGCTAAGAACGTGGTGTGGATATAGGTTATGCCTAATTCGATTTTGTTTCAGGATGTGTTATTTTCGCCATCCTGTTTCTGTTTTACATATTGTCAGACCTTGAGGTTTCAGTACTTTTTCAAACGAAAAACAAATTTCGGGTTTATGGTGCTGCTGAACCGTCCAAGTCTAAGCTATCATGGTCGTTTTTTTTCATGATTGGGTTGACTATTCTATTTTTTACTTTACCTGACTGAGTTTCATTTATTTTCTAAATTTAGTACAAATTGTCATTAATCCTATTTATTTATTTGAAGGTTTACTTACTCTCATAGCTAGGAAATTCTATTGTTAATTAAATTCGTTGATAATTATTTTCTAGCTATTATCCCTTTCATTTCCGACGCAATTTCAAGAAACATGCCCATACAGCCGAAAATTAAAAATTGCAGTTCAAACTCCTAATGGAGATTTTCTAAATGTGGGTCGAGAACTGATCAAGACAATGTATGTGAAACAACACTTTCCTTTTTTATAAACAATTTGGTGAATCAATATGGTCTTTTGGAATTGAATACTTTCTGTTGCTTCAAGCTAAAATTCTTTGGAGGAGCTGCAGGTGTAATAAATTCTAATTAGAAAGTGAATAGAAATAAAGCAGTATATAGTCATTATTTAAACAATTTTTATTTAAAAAATGCTCAGGACTTTCACAGACCTTCACTGGACAATCATTGTTGTGTTTTTCGTGAAGTTCTGCATTCAATATATAAAACTGTCTGAATAATAAACAATTGTTGTCCTATTAAAATTTGCTAGAGTAATGAGCCAAAAGCAAGGTAATTTTCGTTCATTTTTTATTTAACTGAAGCAACAGAAGTAACCGATTTCCAAGAAACCACATTTGCTTGCTAAATTATTTATAACAAAAAAATGTTCTTTTTTATACTGCGTAAGAAATGCTTCTTTGAACGTCTGTTTAGTAAGCGAAAAATGATAGAATCCCCACGAAACCATTATTGCAGTGCGTTTTTGGCATTTTTAAAAAGTGTGTACTAAAGTAAAAAGGGTAATTTTTTCTACTCGGGATGGGGTTAAAGGGTTAGGATGTATTGAAAGTCTTAGAAAACACCTCGCTGCATTCCAATGAATATTTTCATGAATGAAAACTGAGTGATACTATACATTGAGTGAATGACGTTTCTCCACTGGAAGTAATTACTCTGAATTGAAGGGAAATTTTAAAAGATTATTAATTAAATGTATATTTTATATAATATGTGTATTTCTTAACACATTTTTTCATCCATTACGTGGGGTGTAAAATTATTGGCAACTTGCAGAAGTGTCTATTAAAGTAAGAAGGGTGGTTTTCTTCTCGTTCAGGTGGATTAAAAGGCATGTGATGCATTGAAAGTCTTAGAAAACTCTTCTTTGCATTCCAATGAATATTTTTTTGAATGAAAACTGAGTGTTAGTATATAAAACAATGAGAAAACAAATTTACTTTTCTAGGGGTAGTTTTTCTCAATTCAAGGCATATCAATGAATATATTGTTGAATGGAAACTGAGTCTTTGTATATAAAACAATCAGTAAACGAATTAACTCTTCTAGGTTTAGTTTTTCTCAATCCAAGGGTGATTTTCAAGGATTGTAGCTACATCTTATTTTCATCTATGACTGATATAGAACTTTTATTTCAAAGTTGCATATACAAAACACGTAGGTCCAGAAGAAATTGATATGCAAATCAGGTAGGTCTAGAAGAAACTGATATACAATAGGAGAGTTAAATGGAGCCAGAAGAAGTCTTTATTTTTATTTGATGAAAATAATTTTGGGTGAAATTTGAGGTGAGTGGATTTTGGAGGTGTATAGACGGGTGTGGATGTGAGAGATTGTTTGAAGGTTTGTGACATTGAGAAGGGGATGATGATATTGTTGAGGATTGAGACAGATTTGTGTGAAAGTTGAGGTTAGGTTGGTTTGAGATTCGTGACGGGGTGGGAGGATTGGCTTGATCGGGTTAGTAGTAGCAGGGTTGTGTAGAGACGGAGAAAGGCAAGACAGGTACTCGAACGCGACGGTAGATAGAGGCTGGGAAGGTTCGAAGGCGGGAAGATATAAAATTGGATTCATGGACAATGAAGACAGTACAATCGAGGAAAAAGCGGATCTAGAGCAGGAAGTGTTCAGTTCACCGAAAGGGGAGACCAAAGAAACGAAGGCAAGGGGGATGCATACAAAACTTTAGAAAAGGAGAGATTAAGAGCAAAAAGCGTAGGTTCTTTTGAGGCTTTTATCAAAAGGTAAAGAGGGGAGAGAGGCAGCAGTGAAGAGAAGGACGACTTGGGTTCGAGCTTTAAATAACCAAAAATGTTTAGATCGCCACCGGGAAAAGAGACTGAAGATCCGCTGAAAGAGGAAAGACTAAAAGAAATGCGCGAAGTCATATTGGACGTAATGGGGATTTATGAAGAAAAGCAGGAGAAACAGGGACAGGAATTAAGGAAAGAAATTAGGCGGGAAATGGCGGATCTTAGAAAGGAAATAAAAAAATGGGAAGAAGTTAGGGCACAGCTAGAAAAGACGCTGCAGACACTGGAGAAAAAACTAGAGAAGCAGTTAGATAATGATAAAAAGGCAGAGGAGATGCAAGATAGGATAAGCAAGTAAGGAAGCTCGAAGCGAGATCGTAGTGGGGGCGAAAGTGGAAATACGGAGAAAGAAAGACTGAGAAAACTAGAGAAATTAATAGAAAAGAAAGAGAGGGAAGAAAGAACGGAGTCGAAGACATCCTAAAAAGGATTTATCCGAAGGTAGAGATAGAGGAAGTGAGAGGTTTAGGAAGCGATCTGAGAAGAGGGGAGAAGATGGTACTTTTGAAATTAAAGAAATGGGAACATAAGAAGGAAGTGATATGAAATAAGAGGATGCTGTATGAAAGCTCGGAGAGAATAGAGGATGATTTAACATGGGTCGAAAGGAGGATGCAGTATATGTTAAGGAAAATAGCGGAAGGGGAAAGAAAAAAGGCAAGAAAAACATGCGTTAAATATGGGAGAATACAAATAAACGGAATATGGTGGGATTGGGATGAAGAAAGAGAATATTTAGTCAGAAATGAGGTGCAGGGAAACTCGGAGAAGAAGGAACGGGAGATAGGA
>JAWWLR010000148.1:16724249-16739699 GCA_035041075.1 Acraspis erinacei | reverse complement strand
CGACTGCGAGATTTACTGGCTGAAGGCAAGTGAGGGGTAGCAATGGTGGGGGTATACCTAGACAGGTCATTATGCGAATCGGGCTATGACCGAACATCTATTTAGTTCGCACTTAAATATATTTTAGATATTAAAAAGTAAATCATAAATCATTTCTTTTTCTTTTCACAGAAGCAGGCTGTACTTCAAAATTGCTGGCCTGGTGCCGCACGTCTGCTGTCAAAACTGTTGTTGCAGATGATGGTCAAACCTATAAGCTTACCAGAATACCTAAAGCCGTATTTCAACCCACATCGGACAACGAACAGGGACCAACGCCGCCTAATTTATATTGGACATTATACACTTTTCCTCACGCGCATTCTTTATTTTGGGAATCAGACGATGCACGATATACGGAAGTAGGATATTCAGAAAATCCTGTAGCAGTAACTGACAATAATTGGATTCTTGGTGCGTATCATTCTGGTTCCAATTACATTTGGAAAATGTTTGAACGCAAGCAGGATAGGGGTTACTACCAGATGACGATAAACATAAAAACTCGCGAGGCTAAACATTATCATAAAGATCTTGTGTTTTCACCAAAACATTGAAGGTCTACAAAGTAAAAGCTTATTAAAATCCATGATACAAATGTATTTGATTGCATTTGTTTCTTTTGTTTCCATGGCCGTTAGTTTTGAGATATTCAGGGTTTCGTAATTACACCAAAGAGCTTAACTTTAAAGTAGCGAGTCATGTGCTCAAATGTAAATAATACTAAAACATCGATACCTCGAAACAACAGAGCTCATTGGCTTGAAAGGAAAAGTATTTGTATAACGGATTTTGAACCATTTTTATCATGTAAAGTCCGATTCGAATCGGCTTCTACGCGATCTCTCCATGAAAACTTTTACAAGTTTGAAATTAATTGTGTGATTAAATAAAATAGAGAATAATGTAAATTTCAAGGCCGTATGTATCTCAAATAAAAATTTTATTCTTAATACCAAGAAAACGGAGTTTTCCCTCAATTTGTTATAGACTCTATTATTATACATAAAATGACAAACACCAAACTTATTTTGTTAATTCGAACTAGCAAAACTTTACTGATTGATTGATCAATTGAAAGTTATTAATAATACTATCAAGAGGAATCTTAGGAAAATATTTTCTCACACAACACACTTTCAACACATTCAGTCATTTACAAGTAATTTCTTTGAATTATTCAAACAATTAAATAATGAGTCAGCATAATTCTGGTCAAAAACGCCGTACAAATGATCAATTAGGCACATGGGTTAAAACAAATGTAGCTATCTCTGAGAGTCTATCTCTGTTAGTCTATCTCTGATCCTAAAAAAAAACTTTTGACTATTAAATTTTTTTCATCCACTAGAACTTTTCTTATAATATTAAGGTAAGTTGAAGGGTGGATACTCAAAATCGTATAACCGCCATTTCCAATATTTTACAGAAGAGCGAAAAAGCTCGCATTTTTTGTAATTTTAATATTTTTTGAAAAACTCAAGATTGTTTGTTCATTATAAGCTAAGACGTCACTTATTGAAGTTTGATACGATTTCTATTAAAATTGAGGAAGATAAGACCATTTGAATTTTTGCCACGTATAAGTAAATAAATGCCACGTCAATAAATTTTCACTTTTTGTTTATTATTGTTATTATTAGCCTCGGTGGCCCATGCGGTGAACACTAGCCTAACAAGGGAGTTGTTCATCTCCGGAGAGTCGTGGGACCGGTACCTCTAGATAAAAAGGTTCTCTAAGTACTTAAGGCTGTTGCTCTTAGTGGTTCGGAATCCGCCTTAAACTGCAGGTCCCCCTCCCACCACCAAGTAAGTGTGTGGGGTGTGTGTAAAGAAATAGAGAAGAAGGTGCAAGAAAAATGTAAACCCTTAGGGGACACATTAAAAAATTCCATTCGTACTAGGTAATAAGTAACGACAGAAGAGTTTTGTGGAAGCCACTATTCGATTTTATCGTTCAAAATATGCAGCCGGTGGTAGATATTGGGTTATGCGCAAATCACAATGGTCGTACTAAATAACTTCTTTATTCAATAACTATTTACGGTAAGTAGAAGCAAAAAACAATATGTAAACTAAATTTAATTTAAGGGTATGTTACAGACAAATGTACTTGAAGAACTGGAAAATGTGACTACATATTTAATTCGTCGGCTTTATCTATGCGCAAGAATAAATAAAATTCTCTTAGTGAATTTTGGGATAAAAACCAAAAAAAAATTGAATTGAACTAATTTTCTATTGACAAGTATAAATTTCCGACCAAAAAGAAAATATTTAAATTTTCAGTTAGAACTAATAATTTTCAAACAAAAAAGAAGAATTTTCTACCAAATAGTCGAATTTTTAAACAAAAAGATGAATTTTCAAATACAATCATAAATCTTTAACAAAAATATTAGTATTCGTTTATTAGTAATCGTTTAATTTTCAATCGCAAAAGATGAATTCTGGGCGAAAAATGTAATAGTATTAAAACAACAAAAAATATATATTTAACGAACTTGTTTAATCCTGAAAAAAAATAAATTTGTGTTTTTCCATCAAACAGATAAATTTTAACAACAAAATTTTTTTCAAAAGAGATGAATTTTTAATTAAAAATATGAATTTTCAACTAAGAAGATCAATTCACCAACAAAAAAGACAATTTACAACAAAATACATAGATTTTTAACTAAATAGTTGAAATTTCAACCGAAATGATAAATTTGCAACCAAGAAGATTAATCTTTCCACCGAAAAAGCTGGATTTTCCACTAAAGAGATGAATTTTCAACAAATTAATTAAACTAATTTTTTCGAATATTTTTGACATTGAATCCTGAAAATATGTATTTTCAATACAAGAAAATTTTCATTCAAGACAGCTGACTTTGGTACCATACAAAACGAACTTTCTGTAGAAGTTCATCCAGAACAGAAGAATTCTGAACGAAAAATATAATAGTTGTTATATAATAATATGAGTATTATAATTTTTATTTGATGAAAGTAACTAAAACGGAATGTTCATTTTTAAAACGTGACTATAGTGTCTTTTTTTAAAGTAATGAGCCCTGAAAATTGAGGGAAGAATCGTAAGTTTGCAAGTCTTTCCTGTATATAATGATATTTGCAAACTTGAAACTTATTTACACATCGCAGAGGACGTAATTTATAATAGTCTGTTTATTCATGAAAATAAGTATCCGCTTGAATGAGGGCACTCTGTTCTCTTGACCTGTAGAATCATTTTAGAAAATTTTACGAAGTACGAACTGAAAACAATTTGAAATATGCATTCAAATTTTGTTTTTCTAATACATCACTTCCAATATATATCAATAAACATTTTAACACTTTTTATAGTTTATAAAATCGGCAGCAAAAAATTTCATTCATTTGGAAGTTCAGAATCAGTAATTTTCTAGAAATGATTTGAAAAAATAGAAAAATGACCATTAAAAAAATATAATTTTTTTTCTTAGACCATTAAATTTGCTTCTAA
This sequence comes from Acraspis erinacei, assembly GCA_035041075.1. Classification (NCBI taxonomy): domain Eukaryota; kingdom Metazoa; phylum Arthropoda; class Insecta; order Hymenoptera; family Cynipidae; genus Acraspis; species Acraspis erinacei. The sequence goes on along the minus strand of JAWWLR010000148.1, from coordinate 16,736,170 downwards.
TGTTCTTTGATCCGTTAAAAGCTCTCAGTTGTTCAAAATATTTTTTAATTTCATCTAAAAAAAATGATATTGTAAAAAAATTGAAATTAAAAAATTACAATTGACGAAAGTAAGAAAATTATGAAATAAAAATGTTTTAAATACGAACGACACCGATTTAATTTGACTTTACTAAATAGTACTAATATACTCAACTTATTTGCATATTATTTTCGATTTCCTGAATTTTATTCCTCCAATCACACATAACATACTTTTCTCTGATACTCCATTTAATATATTTTATTGCACATTCTAAAATTTTCCATTTTTCGCTTTTCCATTTAATTGCGAACTTTTATTATTTAAGGTTCGATTGTTATTAAAATTTGAAAATTTCGTGTTTTTGCTTAAAAATGAACTCTTTTATTTAAAAAATCACATTTTTGACTTCAAAACTTAACTATTTAGTAGCAAAATCAAATTTTGGGTTAAAAATGCACCTTTTTGTTAAAATCGCTTTTTTTGTTCATAGATTGGAAACTCTTTTTGGTTTGAAAAGTCAACCACTTGACTAAGAATTTTTTTTAATGAAGATTCATTATTTAAGGTAAATATTCAGCTCTTTGGTTGAAAATGGCCTTTTTGTTGAAAAGTTCATATTTTCGGGGCTGAACTTTCCACTTGTTTGTAGAAAATTCAATAATTTGGTTATAAAATCAACTGTTCTGTTGAACAGCCGTCTCTTTTAGATGAATTCAATTGATTTTTCATTGCTGTTAACGATGTGTTTCAAATATAAAAAAAGTCTCTTTCAAAGCATATTGTTTTCTATTGTCTTGAATTTCTGTTGAGAAAGGAAAAAAGGGGAAAAATTGGGTCAAAATTCTCAGAGCGGTTTGAAACACAGGGTTTGCATCCCTAGGGTTAAAATATTTTGTTTCAGCTCTAGGGTACACAGATAGTTAGGGTCTACGCTCTACAGGTACCTCATCTCGAATTTTCAATAGGTAAAAATAAAAATACAAAAAATAAAATCAATAAAGAGTCTTTCATAATTTATGGTTGGTATTTTAATGTAACCCAGGTCGAAATTTTTGTTCTATTTTGAACCTGCTAAACTCAATTAATACCTGTTTTGGTCCTGCGTCGCACTTTTCGTACTATTTTGGACCTTATGCGCCCTGCTCAAGCCCTAACTTATACCTTTATGAACTCCGCAACAAAATTGGATATTCTTAACGTCCTTTTTTGGTCCTGTTACGTTCTACTCAAAGGGCTATTCACTTCGAAGACTGCTGAAGTCAATATAACGTTATTTTAACAATGTCGAGTGACTTCAGTGGTAGTTTCGTGACTTCGTTCGTGTCTAGTTTTTGAATCTGTTAGTTGTTGACTTCGATGAATTCAAGCGATGACTGTCGACTTCGTACTGACTCCTTGCACGACGCTACGATCATCTTGGCTGACTCGCTACATTGTATGACGAATCTTTCAACGACTTCAACATTACGAGTTCATGCTGTTCATAGTTTAACGTGATTTCGTTAAGACTTCATGAAAAATTCTAACGTTTGAAACGTTCGACTTCAGAGTGAATAGCACCTCGTTTCTACTTATTTTATTTTAGGCAGTGCTTTAACCCTTTATGTCCTGCTTGCCGGTATTCGGTATACCTGAACGGTTTTCAAACCTTAAGTTGAGGGTTATAATGAGTCATGGTATGCATGACCAAAAATTTTCCAGGATACTGATAGACAATTCAAACTGCAATATGTATCCTTCAGGTCAGTTATCTTGGACCTTTTCTAGAGAACAGCTCTTCATTTTTAAGTGAGTTGTAAGTGAAGTCTTAACAAACTATATGTCCAAAAACATATAGTTTAAGTGGTCTGGTCCACCGCACAGGGTACTTTTTTTTGTGGTCCTGTGTATAATTTGATGTTCACTCATAATGGATACTGAGATATTCATAAACATGAAATATTCAAAATGCGGTATCTTGTCGAAAAATAAAGATATTTGAGCAAACTTAACGCCATTTAAAAGAAGAAGACTTGTAATTTAAAATGCTATGCATAGTTTTTCTAGAAAAAAGAAAATCGCGTTGCTAAATAACCTAAAAATATGTCAAAAACCAGTATTTTTTACATTTTCAGGTTAGGATATCTCAAAAACCTGACGTGCTAGAGTAATTCTGAGATCGGATTCGGTTTCAGGGCGAAAAAATACTTCGGAAATCACTATCCATTGTCCAGGGACAAAATTGTGCAGGGTTGTGTTACTCATAGGTTGAATCCAAAACGTAAATATAAATTTTTAACAAAGTAGATAGATATTCACGATTCAGATAAAATCACTGATCAGAATAGTTATTACCATCCTTGATTGTTTACAGAGGACATAGAGTTGGCGCATGAAGGTGTCTATAATCTTCAAGTATCTTATGATGAGGGAATCAAAACTATGTTACCTTTGAAATTAAGCCTCTGTGCAATTCACTTCAGAGAAATTTCGAAGATTACTTGAACAAACTATCATTAGATTTAAAATAAAATGCTCTCATTTGAATTATAGCAGCAAGCAATTAAGAAATAAACCCATGTGGAAAAATATCATGGCAGTATAGTTAAAGGACTAGCGCTGATCAGCGAGCCAAGAACCAAAAAAAAATTAGTTCGGTCAACAAATTCTTTTTGGACACACCATCAAAGACCTTTTTTTACACCTAGACAGTCCGGTCTGAAAGGTTTAGTCTGGCCCAGGCTAGACAAGAAGAAACAAAATCTAAGTTCGATCAGTAAATTTTTTTTGACATTCTTATAAAAAATTACGTGGTGTCTGTAATGATTTTTTTTAACTAAATAATCTGACAGGGAAAAATGATTTTTTTCCCACCTCATTGCCAGATATTCAGATTATGAATTTAAATAATCCCGAGCCAAATGTGAAATAGACAGAAACTTATGTTAAAGTTTACAATGAGTGAGCTTTTATCCTCTCATAACAAATTTCTACATAACATTTTATGGAAGCTTGAAACTATATTCTTGTTGATAATCAAACATTTTATTAGGTCCAAGCATAAGCTATTATTAACGTTATATTCCATATCCCAGAGATAATTTTCTTTATTGCGTTACTGCAGAAGTCTATCCAGAACCGACATCATTTCGATAGTAAATTATTGTTGGAAATTTAAACAATATTTTTAAAAGATGAGAATGAAAATTGATAATATTTTTAATAAAAAAATGAGATGAAATCACTAAATATAAAACTGGAACTTAAACATATATAATTCAAACATATTATTAAATTATAAGTTTTGTTAAAGCATATTTCAATAGTGAATTTTATTCTTGTTCGCCAAAATTTAATCATTCTTACTGAACTTATCGCTTTGTAATTAAATTATTTTCAGAAACACAAATTACCGTTAAAATTGTTATGAGTTACCCAAAAAGGTTTGAAATCCAAAAGCACATTATTTTTGTAGAAAAAAATTGTTGAAATGAATTTTAATAATGACCTAAACAGAAATATAATATTTCTTAATTATAATTAGAATGCGGTTATATTTTAGAAAGTCATTAAAAATATTTAATCATTTTAAAAAGCTATATTTCTGTTTATATTTAAGGTTATGTCTTACGTAAATCCTACATACAACTCACGTTCACACAAAATGAAGTATAGATTTGAAAATTCTTAAGATTAAATAAAAAACACAAAAGAATTTTTTTATGGTCCAAAATTTTTAGGTTAAGAAAAAAGATTTATTTTAGAAGAAAAGTTTTCATAATTATAAATATTTTGTATCACACAAATGTTACATAGAACCTTTAATATAATTTTCCATGTTTATAACTCGATATTTCATTTCATGTGGAATTAAAGTGAATCATTGTGCAATTACGCATTTATACAATGAGGGATATAAATTAAATAATTTCTTCCTATTTGTGCTCTAAAGATTTAACCTTGTTATAAGCTTCCTAGTGGCTTCGTTTAGTTTTCTGGTAAATCTGACAGAAGTAAGGTGGGCAACGAGTTTTCTATACGTTTTCATTATTTTGAATGTTACGTGAATTAAATTATTGTGAATAATAGAAATTAAAGGATGTTATTCATAAATCAGATTCCAATATTTATATTTCTGACGTTCTTTTCAGGTTCGTAAAAATTATAATTATATTTATCAACCACTCCCATGTCGTCTTCTCTTCATTTTGAAAAGCTATTATTTCAAAAAATCCAAATTTAAGAACCTTCAAATTTTTTAATATTATAATGAGGCAAAAAATACAATTCATTATTTTAAATTATTAAATTTTTAATTATTAATTATAACAATAATAGATCTGGAAATGTATTTTTTGAATGCTTGACACCGTTACCATGTTGAAAGCTCTCAATTGATAATGTAAAACTTTGAATGCTATAAAATGTTTAGAAATGTTGAATGCATGTAGGTTTTCTGATTTAAGCTTGCACTGATATCATACAAAATCGTGGAATATTATTTTCTGTACAAATATATCTTTTTATTTTATTCAAATTTGAAATAGTTTAGCTAGCTGATTTCGGTTCCGAATATAGTGTAATTTTCTGCGAAAATAAAAACATTTTCATCCCAAGAAGATGAATTTTTAACAAAACAGTAGAATGTTCAAGACAGAAAGACTAATATTCTACAAAAAAACTTAAACTTTTAACTCAAAAATATGAATTGCTAACAAATAAAATAATTTTCCATCAAAACGTTGAACTTTTAACCAAATAGTTGAAATTTCAAACAAAAAAGACAAGTTTTCTACAAAACACTTGAATTTGAATCCAAAAATATGAATTTTCAACGAAAAAGTTCATTTTTAACAAAATATTCGAATTCTCAATAAATCAGTTGAATTTTCAACCTAAAAAAAAGTAATTTCCAAAAACGCAAAGTATGAATTCTCAATCAAAAACATTAATTTTCAACCAAGCGGTTACATTTTTAACAAAATAGATTAGATTCAACGTAGAAAGTCAAAGTTTCTACAACAAATTTTTGATTATTAATATTACTACAAATCTGCTGAAATTTTATGAAGAAAATATCGATTTTCAAGAAGAAAGTTCAATTTCAATGAAATAGTTGAAATTCAAACAAAATATCGACAAAAGAGTTAAAATTTCAACTGGAAAATATAAATCTCCAACAAGAAAATTAATTTTCAACAAAATAGTTAAATTTTCACAAAAATAGTTAAGTTCTTAACCTAAACAGATTAATATACGTAAAACTTAAATATCAATATTCAACAACAAAAAAAAGTACAGCCAGGCAGTTGCATGGTCTACAAAACAGTTAAAATTTTCACACGTGAATATGAATTTTTAACAAAGTACGCCAAACTCTCGCTTTCAGTCCAATTTCGGGGGTTGCCTTCAAATAGCCTTGGACTGAATTCGCAGGGATAGAAACGTAAACATTGAAGGCCGCCTGATCAAATATATTTTTCTGAGATTTTTAAATATGATTAAAAGCAGTTGGATTTAAATGAGTATAAGTTTGATAACTAAAAGAAAAATCCCTGAATTTCTTTGAACAACAAAATTGCCAAAAATGTTCTGATTTTCTCGGTTTTTTAAGGAAGTAGACACCCTGCTATATTATATCTGAATAATTAGAGTGGACCCCGGAGTTAGTACCAGTTTTGGGGCTGCCGGTGGACCTATATCAGGGGACTCCGAACTATTTCGTCTCTCTTCTGTTTTTTCTCTCTCTCTCTATCTCCTGTCAATTCTCGAAAGAACTAACTCGGGGGGCACTATCTCCCGGTTTTACTGTACTTTAAAGTGAGTATCTCTAATATAATATTTTGTACTTGCAGAATCATTGGGACATGGTGCAATTCCAAATTGGTGGATTGGCAAACATCCTCACAAGACTTTAGTAATTAACGAGGGTGATCCTATTGAGATAACTTGCCTCGCTGAGAATTCAATTTTCTATTACCCTAAGGTGACAATGAACTGTTATATATGAGCAGGGTAGAATAAGAATAATTTGAACTAACCTCATATTAATTTTGCAGCATAGCGGAACCTCAAATTTTACGATTACACAAGGAAAGGGGGATTCAGAATCTACTTTACAGATCTTTCGACGCTATAAAGCTGTTCATGGCGATTCCAATTTTTATTGTTGCTTAAAAGTTAATAGCACAACTATTAACGCCGACAATATCGACACAGATTTCTCGACAAAAAAACCGTTGAATTTGACTTACATTTACGTAAGATGTATGTAAACTGACAAAAGATATTTTTGATTGACAAAAAATTCAAAGATGAATTTGTATGTATTTTTACAGCTAAAAAGTATGCATTTGCCAATCGTTTAAGTAAAAATGTTTGGAGTTGGAGTAAAGGAACATATATGAGAATATTTTGTCGACCTTCTTCACCAGATGTACATATTGAACTCGAACATCATTATCGCGGAAATCGAAAAGTAAGTTCAAAAGACATATTATGCCAATTTTCAAATGCACAGAAAACCACTGGTGTAAAATTTGTTGCATTTAAATTTAAACAATGAAATTTTTTATTCTGCATTCAGAAAAAAATTTATAGATTCAAAAGGACTTTTTTCTTGGATATATATGAAACTATGATTAAATTAAACAATTTTTGATTAATTCAATGAAATATTTGATAATCCGAACAACATTTGTTTTTGTTGAATCAACAAAAATATTTATTTTGTTTCGAGTGCGTAAGGGTCATAAGGGCATCTTGTTATACAAAATTGTACGAGACTACATTTTTTAGTGTGATAACAAAATTGCAATGTTTTTCTAGGTAATAACTAACGACAAAAGAGTTTTCTGGGAACCAAAATTAGGTTTTATCATCCAAAATGTGCAACCGGTGGTAGATGATGGTTTATACATATGTAAGGCAAATCACAACGGGCATAATAAAGAACTTCTTTACCCAATATCGATTTCCGGTAAGTATGAGTAAAAAATAATATGTAATTCAAATTATAATGACAGGGCTGCCACAGACTAATGTACTTCAAAAATGTTGAAAAAGTGATTAATCTGAGTTAAAAAGTGAAAAAGAGCTGCCTCTAATGTTAATGTAAACACTTAACTACTCTAGAATTTCGATTCCATTACTTAATATGAATGAATTAATTGATTAATTAATAAATTCGATAATTACTTTATCGGCTTGCATTTAAAAGATTAGATAGAAGTTCATTTCTGAATTCAAGCTAAATATTATAAGCTAAATAAACCTTTAACATTTAACATGAGTAAATAATATTCGATTCTTTAAAAACGGAACTACAATACCATAAATTAAATTAATAAATATAATATTATTATTTAATATTTGTTCAATAAATTAATTAAATTAAAATAATTGAAATTTAAAAAAATGTGTAATCAAATTAACATAGGTACCATATTTCATTCAATATAAAACACTTTAAATTCCTACCCTTTCAAGTAAAAATATTATACTTTTAACAGAATATAATTTGCATAAAATAAACATTTTCTTCTTTAAAAAACAAGAATTTTTGACAAAATATATGCATTCTCAATCAAATATTTAAATTTTCTACCAAAAATTATACGTTCTCAACTAAAAATGTGATACTTACATATTCAGTTAAATCTATTTATTTGGAAAAAATAAGAACGTCCAACAAATAAGATGAATTTTCAAACAGAGACGAATGTTCAACTAAAATTCGAATCTTCAAACAACAAAAATATTTTTTAACGAAGTAGGTAATCTAATAGTCGAATTTTACCAAAAAAAATGAGTTTTTAACCAAAAAAACTATTTTTCTACCAAAAAAGACGATCATTCAACAAAATACATGAATTTGTAAATCTTCAACCAAAAGAATTATTTTCAATAAAACAGTTACATTTTTAACAAAAAACGATGAAATTTATTACCGAAAAAAGAGATGCATTTTCAACAACAAAAAAAGTTTATTTTCGAACCAGAATGTTGAATTTCCAACTAAGAAAGAATAATTTTCTATTAAGAGAGGTAAATTTTCGTCGAAAGACAACTTTTCAAATTATAAAGGATAACTTTTCTAATAAAACAGATCAATTTAAACAAAAAAAGTCGCGGTATTAAGCTAAAAAGTCGATTCTTTAAAAAAAATTTAATATTATTCTCGAAAAGATCAATTTTCAAAAAAAGGTTCACTTTCAACCAAGAAAGTTAAATCAACTAAAGAGTTCAATTTCGAACCAAAAATAATGAAATTTTTACCAAAAAAGATGAGTTTAAAAAAAGTATGGTTTTCAAGGTAAAAATTAAAATTTATTAGGAATAATTTTGTCTGTTAATTCCGAAAAAATTTATTAAGGTTTAATAAAAAACAGTTACTCTTAAACTAATTTGTTGCAGTTTCAAGCAAAAGAGACCAATCTTCATAAAAAGTTGAACTCATAAACAAATAGTTGAATTTTCAATTAAATGGTCGAAATTTCGGAATAAAAAGATTAAACTACAAACAAAAAGCATGCTTTTTCTATTCAAAAAGATAAATACTCAACCAAATAGTTGTATTAGCGACCATAAAATATCACTTCCATACAAAATAGTTGAATTTTTAATAAAATAATTGAATATCCAACCAAAAAATGAAATTTGTAACTAGAAAAGATGAATTCTGAACAAAAAATATAAAAGGATGATACAATAATATGACTATACTAACTATCTTTGTATGAGTCACCAAAGTATTTAAAGTGAATTTTTCATAAAAAAGTAAGTAAAAAGTGACTCGAAAGACAGTGTGAAAGCCCTGTAAATTGAGGAACGAATCGTAAATCAAGTTTCTTCCGTATATAACTGTATTTGCTAACTTAAAACTTATTGAAACATTACAGAGGACGAGGTTTATAATAGTCCATATATTAGTAAAAATGAAGAACCACTTAAGCGAGGAGACTCTGTAAACCTGACATGTAGAGTCCTTTTAACAAATTTCACAAGGCACGAACTGAATTGGATTACACCGCGAAAGGTAATAAAAATATAACTCTGGACTCATAGCAGTTCAGCAGTTCAATTTGTAGGTGAAAATGCGATTTTTTTTCTAAATAGAGGGATTTCATTTATTATTAAGAACTTTTTATATTACATGCATATCTTGTTTCATTTTTGTTTAGAAAGTTTTAATATAATTTTTGTGATTAAAAAGTTTATTAAGCTAGCATTAAACAATTTCATAAACACTTGCAGTACTTTCTACTGATTCGAAAAAAATTCAAAACTATCAAAGATTGGATAATAGATAAATGAGAAAACTGAAAAATGCTCAAATCTACAAATTTGTTATAAATCACTTTTTGATAGGATGCATAATTTTTGTTTCGCTCATAAAAAACATTAAAAATTAAAAATTAAATTTTTGGACAGACGGCACAAGCAATGCAAACAATAAACATACAACATTTGTTCACCCAAAAAAGAGCTGGAAATTTGTTATTCATCTTTTTTGATAGGATGCGAAGTTTCTGTTTTAAGCATGAAAAAATACATTACAAATAATCAAATTAAATGTTTCGGAAAAAGAAAAAAGGTACAATATAATGTTTAATCACAAAATAATATTTAAATTAGACTTTGAAATTTGTTTTTAACCTTTTTTCTCACGAGATATGTTATCAGAATGTGTTTTTTAAAGCCAAAGGAGGTTTAACAAAAGAGAATTCACGATTACCCAATTTCAGTAGTCGATGATTTTTGTTTAATCCTATGCAAAAATGTTTATTATCGAGCCCGAAGCATAAGTTCAAACAGGTGCCCGCTCGGCGAGCAGAAGTTGGTTGAAAATTCAGTTTTTATTGAAAATTCAGATTTTTTATTTAAAATTAAACTGCTTTGTAGAAAATTAGCCTTTTCGGCTTAAAATGTTAACTATTTGGCAGAAAAATGAACTATACGTTTGAAAATTGACTTTTTTATTAAACCTTTTTTCTGTTTCTTGGCTGAAAAATATTTGTTGGTAAGAAAATAAACTATAAACTATAAAACTAACTAAAACCAGCTGGTTGATTGAAAATGAAGTTTTTGTTGAATTGTAACTAGTTCGTTGATTTTTTTATTTATTAAATCTTTACCTATTCTGTTAAAAGTAATATTTCTTGTTAAAATGCATATGTTTGGCTAAAAATTCAACTGCTCAGTAGAAAATTCAACAATAAGGTTCGAAAACAAATTGTTCAGTTGTAAATTTCTTTTCTTTTTGGATAAAAATAAAAAAATTTATTGAAAATTTACATTTTTTGGTTAAAAATCAAACTGTTTTGTACAAAATTTTATTATTTGGATAAAAAATCTAACAACTGGGTACACAAATCAACTATTCGGTTGACAATTTTTTATGGTCTTAGACTGAAAACTCTTTTTTGGTTAAAAATTGAACTACTTGACTTAAATTCTTTTATTTGGTTGAAGATTCATAATTTCAGTTGAAAATTTACCTCTTAGGTTAAAATTGTAACTATTTTGTTGAAAATTGGTATTTTGTGGTTAAAAATTCAACTATACGGTTGAAAATTATACTTTTTTTGTCTTTTTGGAGAAATACCATTGTTTCTCCATTTCCGTTGATGATGTCATGCACAGCTTCAAAATTAGCAAACAAATCGTCGTTTAGTGAATATTCGAAATTAGTATTATCAAAAATTCAAAAGAAATATCTTTTAAAGCGACTTATTTTCTAACCTTTTGAATTTCAAATTATCCTTCTTAAAATATGAATGATTAGCTTTTAAAGAAGGGGGAAAGAGTGGAAAATTGGTTCAAAATGATCGATTTTAAGTGTTTTGGGGAATTTTTCAAATTTAGGTGAAAAAGAGGGGGAAAGGGGAAAAAGAAAATTCGGTAAAAAAAGGAAAGACTTATCTCTGATAACTTTTTTCGTAGACTGGAAAATTTAATGGAATAATTCTTATAGAACAACAAGGTAACAACAAAAATACATTCTGAAAAAGCTGATGTGGCTTTAGTTGTGACTAATGAGCTGACAATAATAGACTTTACTGAAAATGATCAAGGAGAATACAAGTGCGATTTTGTAAATTTAAAGAGAGCAGAACCAGAAATAAAATCAGCTAAAGCGTCCCTCAAAATTTATGGTTTGTAATTTAACGTAACTTATTGATGTTAATTCATCACATTTTGCTAGTTGTTTTTCTACAATCTGTAAAAAAATATTTTACATAACAGATGAAAAGACTAGATATATGAAGATTATTTCTGATCGAGCTGAAAATAGTTTTGTTCGATATACTGGAGACAGTTTGTATATAATTGTTGAGGTCGACGCATTTCCGAGGCCAAAAGTTCAATGGTAAGTCTTCTGGATATTTTCATCTTTATTTGTATGTGTTTTTATTTGTAATTGAATTTGGATGATTTAAAATGAAGTTAATAATTTTTTTTATAAATTACTCATAGGTTGAATACAAAAGGTGCAGATATTCAGGATTCAGAAAAAATCTCCGTTCATAACAGTGATTTCTATCCCCGATTGATTATAGAAGACATAGAGTTGGCGGATGAAGGCATTTATACGCTTCAAGTATCTCAGGATGATGAAATTCAAATCATGAAATTTACCCTAGAAGTTAAACCTCTGTGAAATTCACTTCAAGCATCTCGCAATGAATAAATAAAAAAATCTTTTCTCTTAGAATAAAAAAAAGTTTAATAAGTTGATAGCGTGAAATATTGGATTATAACCAACCAGCCATATTAATATTCTAATCGAAATTCTGGTTCTTCAATTAACATTTTTATATACTGAAATTGAAGAAATCAATTTACTTTTTAAGGATTATATATTTATCATGGCATTGGTTATTTTCTATTTTTTAATTTATAATAATTGATAATTA
>JAWWLR010000148.1:16614686-16629603 GCA_035041075.1 Acraspis erinacei | reverse complement strand
TGAATTTTTGACAAAAAAAGATCAATATAAAAATAGTTGAAGGTTCACAAAAACAATTTACTTTTTTACCAGCTTTTTAACCAAAAGAGATGAATTCTAGACAAAAAATATAATAGTAAACTTTTCAATTAAAAAATATTAACTTGCATTCACAAAAGACGAATTTTCAACCAGAAAATGTGAATCAATAAAACAGTTGAATTTTAAATAAAATAATTCAATTTTCAACCAAATTGTAGAATTTGTAACCAAAAGGGATGAATTCAATTCAAAAGAATTAACATTTAACCAAAACTAGTTAAATCTTCAAAAAAATACTTATCTACAAAATCATGAATTTTCGATACTAAAAGACGAATAATGTTTAAAAAAATAGGTGAATTTTCAATAAATCAATTAAATTTTTCACCAAATAGTATTTTTTTAACCAAAACAGATGAATTCTGAATCCAAAATATAATAGAAAACTTTTCGACCAAAAAATATGACTTTTTAACACAATAGTTGAATTTCAACAAAATAATTAAATTTTCAACCACATATTAGAATTTTTAAACAAATGGGATAAGTTCTGGGCAGAAAATATACTGTTAAATCTTCAAAAAAATATAACTTTTCTACAAAATCTAGAATTTTAAATACCAAAAGGCGAATGTTCGAAAATTAATTAATTTTTGCATTAAATAGTCATTTTTAAGCAAAAGAGATGAATTCTGAATCCAAAATATAATAGTAAACTTTCCAATAAAATTTTCAACAAAATAGTAAATTTTGAAACAGAAAAGGATAAATTCTAGAACAAAAATGTAATAGCAGACTTTTCAATTAAAAATAATTAACCTTAAACCAGAAAAGATAAATTTTCAACAAAATTACTTTTCTACCAAAAGATGGATTTTCAATACTAAAAGACGAACGTTCAACAAAATAGTTGAATTTTTCACAAACAGAAATTACTTTTTAAGCCAATAGTTGAATTTTCAGTTAATTAATTAATAATTTCAAAAAATATTCATTTTTAACCAAAACAGATTAATTCTGAATCCAGTAGAAAAAATTTAATTGTAGACTTTTTAATTAAAAAGAATTAATTTTAAAAAAATGTTGAATTTTCAACAACAACAAAATAACTTTTCTACCAGAAGATGAATTTCGACTAAAAAAGATTACTTTGGCAGAAAAAGTTTAATTTTTAATAAAATAATTAAAAATTCAACCAAATAGTAGATTTTTATATACATTCAATAAAACATTTGAATTTCTGAGCACAAAATTTGAGTTTTTAAGAAATTAGTTGAACTTCTAACAAAATAATTAAAATTTCAAACCAAATAAAACTTTATACCAAAAATATAATAGTAGACTTTAAAAAATGATTAACATGATGAAATTTCAACAACAAAAATATTACTTTTCCACCAAAAGATAAGTTTTCGACTAAAAAATGACTTTTTAACAATAATGTTGAATTTTCCAACAAATAATTAAATTTTTAACCAAAAGGGATGAATTTAAGAACCCAAAACATAACAGTAGATTTTTAAGCAAAAACTATTTGAATTTTCAACCAATTAAATAAATTTTTTATTAAGTATAGTTGAATTTTGAACCAAAAATAGATGAATTCCAAATACAGAATATAATAGTAGACTGTTGCAATGACAAAAATTACTTTCAACCAAAAAATATGACTTTTTATGAAAATAGCTGAATTTTCAATACAACAATAAAACTTTTGACCAAAAGAAATAAGTTCTGGACGAAAAATATGATAGTGGAATTTTCAATTAAAAAGAATAAAAAAAAAGATAAATTTTCAACAAAAAAAGATTACTTTTCTACCAAAAGATAAGTTTTCAACTAAAAAATGACTTTTAAACAATAATGTTGAATTTTCCACAAAATAATTAAATTTTTAACCAAAAGGGATGAATTTAAGAACTAAAAACCTAACAGTAGATTTTTCACTTAAAATGAATTAATTTTCAACCGAAAATAGGTTTATTTTTCAGCAAAAAGTATTTGAATTTCCAACCAATTAAATCAATTTTTTATTAAGTAGTAGAATCTTGAAACAAAAATAGATGAATCTTAAATACAAAATATAATAGTAAACTTTTGCAATGAAAAAAATTACTTTCAACCAAAAAATATGACTTTTTATGAAAATAGTTGAATTTTCAATGCAGCAATAAAACTTTTGACCAAAAGAAATAAATTCTGGACGAAAAATATGATAGTGGAATTTTCAATTAAAAATAATGAACTTTTATTAATAGAAGATAAATTTTCAAACAACAAAAATACTTTTCTACCAAAAGATGGATTTTCAATACTAAAAGATGAACGTTCAACAAAACAGTTGAATTTCGCGCAAACAGAAATTACTTTTTAACCCAATAGTTGAATTTTCAGTTAATTAACTAAAAATTTCAAAAAATAGTAATTTTTAACCAAAAACATATTAATTCTGAATCCAATATATAATATGAGAGTTTTCCAATAAAAAGAGTTGAATTTCAACAAAAGAATTAAATTTTCAACCAAATAGTACACTTTTAAATCGAAACGGATGAATTCTAGACAAAATATAATTGTAGAATTTTTAATTCAAAAGAATTAATTTTTTTTAAATATTGAATTTTCAACAAAAAAAGATGACTTTTCTACCAGAAGATGAATTTTCGACTAAAAAAGATTACTTTGGAGGAAAAGTTTAATTTTTAACAAAATAATTAATAATTCAACGAAATAGTAAATTTTTATATACATTCAACAAAACAGTTGAATTTCCGAGCAAAAAATATGAGTTTTTAAGAAAATAGTTGAATTTCTAACAAAACAAATAAAATTTCAAACCAAATAAGACTTTATACCAAAAATATAATAGTAGACTTAGAAAAAATGATTAACGTGATGAATTTTCAAAAAAAAAAGATTACTTTTCTACCAAAAGGGATGAATTTAAGAACCAAAAATATATCAGTAAATTTTTCAATTAAAATGAATTAATTTTCAACCGAAAAAAGTTGATTTTTCAGCAAAAAATATTACTTTCCTACCAAATGGCGAATTTTCAATACAAAAAGACGAAAATTTTGAAGTTTCGAAAAAAAAGATTACTTTTTAAAAAAACATTTGAATTTTCAACCAATTAAATCAATTTTTTATTAAGTAGTTGAATTTTGAACCAAAAATATTTGAATTCCAAATAGAAAATATAATAGTAGACTCTTGCAATGAAAAAAATTACTTTCAAACAAAAACTATGACTTTTTATGAAAATAGTTGAATTTTCAATATGATAATGGAGTTTTCAATTTAAAAAAAATTAACTTTGATCCATAAAAGATAAATTTTCAACAACAAAATATTTTCTACCAAAAGATGAATTTTGAACAAAATAGTTATATTTTCAACCAAATAGTGTAATTTTTAACAACAATAGTTGACTTCTGAACAAAAAGTATAATAGTAGACATTTTTATTAAAAATAATGAGCTTTAAGCCAAAAAATGGTTGTATTTTCTCTTATTGGGTTCTATTAATTCAGTTCTCATTTGAGCAAAGGAGGGTATGTTCTTGAAAACAGAAAAAAAAGAATTCCTTAAAAAAGGGATAAAAGAGCAGATTGGAGAAAAAACTGTTTCAAAATTCGTAAATATATAGTATAAAAGGAACATTCATTTTTGAACGAAACATTAACTTTAAAATCATAAATATAAAATAATATTCGATATTTTACTTCAGATGATTGGAAATACTGAGCACAATTGCAGACAAATTTTTTCCTGAAAAAGCGAGACGATGTTTATAGCAAAAGTAAAAAACAAACATGAAAAATTAAAAAAGTGAAAAAGAGGTTTAGAAAAGAACATGTTGAAAATTGTATTTACTTCTCGTCAAAGTCAAAGACTTGATAGCCGCGCTGACATCCTCTTCCATTTTTTCCGAGTCTTTATAGTTTTCCTGGGAGGAACAACTCTCGTTCGGAGATTCATCTTCCTCGCTCTGTTCCATCAAAATCGGATTCGCCGGAGTCGTGCCGGCTGGGACGTATAAATCGGACAACATGTAATGAGCTGAAGTTACAATTTGCGGGTACTTTTCTTTCACAAGCAACTGAATGCAGTTCTTCAAGAGCATCCGGATGGTCCCCCGTTTTATGCAATAGTCGAGAGAATACTTCATGTTCCTGGCGACTCGATAAAGTAACATGGCAACAGGAACTGTGAAGGGACTTTGGCCCTTGTCATCGTTCACTTCACTGCAGAGGGAAGTCAAATCGTAAAGCTTCACCACGTCATCGTCTTTGCCTAAAAATTAAAACACATTTGCTATTTCAAATTTGTTTTCATTGGCAGCTTTTCCACAGAAGTCCGATTAAGACTTTTGCATTTCTAAATGCCCTTAAACCAGGAGAAATAGAGTAATTTTTCACGAAAATAGGGGAATAGTATTTTTAACAAAATAGTTGAATTTTCTAGAAAAGAGTTGAGTTTTCAACCAAGAAAGTCGATTTTTTAAAGGAAAAAATTGACTTTTAAACCTACAAAGATGATTTTTCAACAAAAAAAGTTCATTTTCAACAAAAAAACATGAATTTTTAATCAAATATTTGAATGTCCAACCTACAAAGATAAATATTCAAAACAAAAAGCCGAATTTTCAACAAGAGTTGAGTTTTCCGCCAGGTAAGATTTTTCAGACGAAAAAGAAAAAAAGTGTCATCTAAATTGATGAATTTTGAAGTCAAAAAACAAATTTTGTACAAAAGAGTGGAATTTTTCAAATACAAGTATGAATTTTCAACAACAAAAATCAATTTTCGAACAGTTCCTTGAATTTTTGTCAAAATAGTGGAATTTTCAACCCAAAAACATAAATTTTCAAATCAAAAAATTAATTTTTAATTACAAAAAAACGATTTTTCAGGAAATACATTAATTTTCTACCACATAGTTGAATTTTTAACTAACAATATCAATTTTCAAACAAAAATGGAATATGTAAATTATTCAGTTAAAAAAATATATATTTTCAAAAGAAGCTAATTTTCAACAAACTAGTACAGTTTGAACCAAATAAACGATTTTTTATGAAAGTAGTTCCACTTTCAACAGAATAGTTAAATTTTCTACCGAATAAGGATGAATTCTAAAAGAAATGTGATGGTGGATGCTTCTAACAAAAAATATTTCGATTTTAAAATTAAAGAAAGAACAGTTAAATTCAACCAAAAAAGAGGAATTTTGAACCAAATGGTTTAATTATCAACCAAACCAGATTACTTTTCAACCAAACAGATGTATTTATTACCAAAAGAGACGAAATTTGTACGTAAATTTTCAAACAGGGGCGAATCTTGAACAAAAATAAATGAATTTTTAACAAATTAGTTCAACTTTGAAGCAAGCAGTTGAATTATCAACCAATAAAGACTAAATATCTACAAAAATATAATTGTAGAATTTTCAAGCCAAAAAGGCCGATTTTCTACAAAATAGTTGAATTAGCATTAACGAAAATATAAGTTTTCAATAAAAAAATTAATTCTCAAATACACAGTTTAATTTTTTATTAAAATAATTGAATTTTTAACTAAATAATCTAGATTTTCAACCCAGAAAATTAATTATTTATGAATTTCTAACCAAATAGTTGAGTTTTCAACTAAAAATATCAATTTTCAACCAAAAATGGAATAGTTGAATTTTCGGTAAAAAAAAATATTTTTTAACAACAAAAAACGATTGTTCAACAAAATAGTAAACTTTTCAACAAGAAAAATGAATTTTTCAGATGGTAGTTCAAGTTTTAACCAAACAGTTGAATTTTCTGCCAAATAGTTGAATTAAAAAAAAAATAATTTTCAAAACAAAAACTTGACTTAAAAAAAAATTATTTGAATTTTAAATAAAAACAGTGTAATTCAACAAAATAAAAGCAAGAAAGACAATAAATGTCAATCAAATTATAGAATTTTAAACAAAAAGGCAAATTTTCTACAAAATCGTTGAATTTTCAATCTGAAAAATATGAATTTACATTTAAAAAATGTGGAATTTTTGGTTGACAATACATTTTTTTTAATTCAACTACAATTTTTTTTTAATTATTTTTTTGGAGTTGAAAATTTATATCTCTTTGTGAAAATTCCACCCATTTTGGCTAAGAATGCAAACTTTTGGTTAAAAATTAATCTGTTTTGATTAAAAATTAACTTTTCGGTTGAAAATTCAACTGTTTAGTAGAAAATTCGTATTCTCAGCTCAAAAATTCACAAATTTGGTAGCAAATTTAATTATTTAGTTACAAATTTATGTATTTTATTCAAATTTTGTCTTTTTTGTTGTAAAATAAATTTTTAAGTACAGAATGCAACTATTTAATTAAAAATTAATCTGTTTTAGTTAACGATTCAAGTTTTTGATTGAAAAATCGTTTTTTAAAAGATTTTTTTAAGATTCATAATTTTAGTTAAAAATTCATTCTTTTGTTTACAAATTAATTTATCTGAACTGAATATTTAACTACTTTGCAGTAAATTCGTCTTTTTGGCCTGAAAATTCCACACTTTAGTAGGAAATTCAACTGTTTGGTATAAAATTGAACTGTTTCGTAGAAAAAATTGTTATTTTTATTGAAAAATAATTCTAAATTACAAAATAACCACTCCATTTTTTATTCAAAAATTCAACTATTTAGTTACAAAAATTTCAAATGATAGGAATTTAATGTAAAATTTAAACAAATAAAATTTGCACTAGCATCACATCCATTGTTCAAACTATTCATTTGAAAAGTGATTTAATTTTTTAAATATTCACCTTCTAATAGAAAATGAATCTATTGGTTGAAAATTCAACTATTTGGTCAAAAACTTTATGTAATTTTTTTTAATTCATCTTTTTTGGTGGAATATTAATCTTCTGTGTTTCAAATTCATATTTTTTATTTAAAATTGAACTTTTTGGTTGAAAATTCAACTGTTTCGTATAAAATTAATCGGTTTTGGTTGAGGATTCAACTATTTTGTTTAAGTATCGTCCTTTTTGGTTCAATTTAACTGTATTTCATTTAAAACAAAAAACTTTTTTGGCTCAAATATCAACTACGACATTTTTTGTTGAGGATTCATTTTTTTTCGTGATTCAAAATTTCAGAAAAAAAAACTTAACGTAATATTCGCTTAACATTCGTTATTTCTCCCAGCTAGAATAAAAATTACACATATTTAAAATTTCATTATTCAACAGATTTCCTAATATTATGTTTCAAATATTTTTGAATCATTAATTAATAATTTCGAATTGAAATCGGCTGAAATTAATGAAAAATGTTCGAAAATTTGATTAAAGAAAGAAGAGTTATATTGTATAAATTCTAAGTCTGATTCGAGCTCACGAAATTAATTAAATTGTTATTACATACAAAAATTATTATTTAAAATTAAAGCTGATTAAAAAATGAATTGAATTATTCTAAAAAAAAGTTTCAAAATAGTGATTTTAAATGGGAAATATTTAAAATGTGAAAATGTCTACTCCCGAACGTTGAAACAAAAACAAATGCGAACCTCACTTAAAACTAGAAAAGAATTTAGTCACCAAAAATTGTGATATTGAAACTTTTTTAAATTTCTTTCAAAAATTCAACCATTTCAATTTTAATTGCATAATTAAAACCTATGAAAGGGAAAAATTTAGCATTCAACATGAAAATTCTTTTCTTTTATTTTAAACTCAATTTTTAATTTTTTCATTTCAAATATTCCTTTAGAATTATTATTAATTCTTGTAATTTTCCAATCCAATATTTTACAATTTGAAATTATTTATTTGTTTAAATCTTCAACAAAAGAACATTGAAAATTAAATATAAAAATAAAAAATACCAAATAAGATTGCTGTAGTATGGTTCCATTCTTTGAAATTGTACAAGTTTAAGCTTTTCAATTCGAAATTGCTTTATATTTAAATCTAAAATTATTAAATTCAAAACTGACTATCAAGATTTTTAATATGCACTTTTCAAATATTGAATAGCGTGAAGGTCCTTCATTTGAAACTACAATATTGTGATAATTACCATTGGAAATCTCCAAAGAATTAATTAAAAAATTAATTTAAAAAAAAACTTTAGTTTCAAGGCCTCTAAAAATAATTCTAAATTAAAATTATAGAATGTTTAAAGACGATAAATATATTATTAATAACTATCATTTCATATATTATCAAGTGACATTAAAAGCACGACAGTGGCAGATTCCTAGCTAAAATAAAAAAATGAAAATATTACCTTTAAACAACCAATAAGTGTGTCCCGCTTTGGTAGCATTATTCTTCAAGAAACTCAAGATATTCTGCGCAACATCTCTGATGACTTTGGGACTGAACTTCGAGTCTTCCAAATTCGGCAAATCCTCAGTTTTTATCAACTCATATTTCTGCACAATGCCATCAAGATGATAACACATCACGACTTCAGGAACATTGCTCATGAGATTATCGAGCCAATAATCGATTCCCGTCAAAACACTAATTGGCTTCGTCATGTCCCGAAGTCGAAGACTAATGCAAGGATGCGTTGGACCGCCAAATATCGGCATGTCAGTCCCAATCAACATCTGGATATTTTCAAAAGTCCAGAGAACATTTCGCGCAAAATTATGGCTGCAATTGGGATCTGGTAATTTTTCCTCTCGTGACGGCTCAGGCAATTTTGGTTCGAGCGTTTTCACTGGCAATGTGGGTTTCTCGTTTTGTTCCTTGTTGTCTCCAAAGACTAAGGAGTGGTACAAGAACTTGGAAACTAGATTCTTTTGCTGTATAGTAGTGCGGCTGGACTTGTGAAAAAGTCTTTTCTCCTTCTCGCCGAGATTTTGGAAAACTTGCTCACAGACGAACTTTTTCAGCCACTCCCAGTCGCTCTCAGCTTGTCTCAGGAGGTATCTGTGGACGTCGAGGTCGTCTAAAAGCAATGTGTTCTCTACACGATGAACCACCATGGATATAACACCCTGAGTGTAAGGCATCTTTAACAGTTTTTTTATATTCTCTGCTTCGGATACGACGTCCACTTCACCGACGCAGTCGGGAAACATGTGAGCCATCCGGAAGCTGGAAAAACTCCTGCTTTGTGGCGACCAGTCGTTCTGAAGTCCATAGCTTTCTGCTGAACTGCTCAGCCAATTGCTGGGTGGAAGGTTCAAATCTGTGTTGCATTGTAGCTGGGCAAAAGTTGCTGGAGTTTGAACTGCAGAGTACTTTACCACCGCTGTCGATTTCACCGGCTTCCTCGGCGAATCCGGAGGCGTTTCGGCAGGTTTTAACTGGGGACAAAATGGATTCGATATCGACTAGAAAGAATAATTAGAACATATTGACCATTTTTGTAGCAGGGTGTCTACTCAAATCCTGGAAAGAAATGACCTTCCAATTCCAGGTTATTTCAAGGTTCAGTTTTTCATAGCACGGATCCATTCAAATAATTCGCGTATTTTAAAACAATCGACTCGGAATATGTATACAGTTTCGCGAGTTTATTATAAATGATGTTTTTTTCAGTTTCCACTATTAAATTCAATTTAAACTGCTTAAAATTCCTAAATTTGCAAGAAAAAATTGAATTTAAAAAAAGATAGATGATTTTTTAACCAAACAGTTCAATTTTCAACCAAAAAGTCAATTTAAAAAAAATTAATTCTCCGTCATACACTTGAATTTTCAACTAAAAAAAGTTCAATTTTTAAACAAATAGCGGAATTTTTTAATAAAAAAGCTCATTTTGCAACTAAAAATGAAATAAGTAAATTTTCATTTAAAAACAATAATTTTCCACCAAAAAAGTCGTTTTTTTCATTTTAATTTAATTTTCCACAAAAGAGTTTTATTCTTAAACAAAAAAATTACTTTTGTACCACAATAACGATTTTTCAACAAAATACATGACTTTCAACAAAATATTTGAATTATCAACTACAAAAAGACAAATTTTGAATCAAAAATGGAATAGTTGAATTATAAATAGAAAATATGAATTTACAATTTACATGATCAATTTTTAACTGGAAGAGTTGATTTTTTAATAAAAAATATGTATTTCCAAAAAAGAAGATTAATTTATACTCAAGAATTCAAGAAAATACATGAATTTTCAATTTAAAAAGAAAAGATAAATTGTCAGCCAGCTATTGAATAGTTAAATTTTCAGATAAGAATTGATGTCCAACCAAAGAGGTGAATTTTCAACTAAAAGGATGTAATTTTCAATTGAAATAGTTCAATTTTAAAACAAAAATGTTAATTTCCACTAAAGTGATGAGTCTTTAACAAGAATAATTAAATTTACAAGCAAAAGATTAATTTTCAACCCTTAAGATTAATTTTTTACCAAAAGAGTAAAAAAAATCAACTGAAAAATCATTTATCAAACAAATATTGAATATTTACGTTCTCAATATAAAACATTAATTTTCAACAACCAAAAATAAACAAATTTTCAGTAAAAAAAATAATTTTTATCAAAAGAGTAACTCTTAACCAAGTAATTAAATCTTCATTTATAACAAATGAATTCGGAACGAAAGATGTAGTAGTTGATATTTCAAACCAAAAATATTAAAATTTTTAATAAGAAAAACAATGGAATTCAACAAACAAAAAAACGAATTTTCGAAAAAAATTATTGAATACAGTAATATAAAGCTACTTTTAAAAATGAAAAATCATTTTCCTGAATTTAATATTGCAATTTAAAAAATTAAACACACACGAAAAAATTCCCTGACTTGAAATAAAAATGCCCCGAAATTTCCAGGTTTTTCCAGGTAAATAAAAATTCCCTGATAATTCTAGGGTTTCCAGGTAGAGTAGACACCTTGTGCATGTATAGGTACGAATGGGGAGAACAAAAAAAAACAGATTTGATTCAAAACAAGATTTGGAAAGCATGGTATCTAGCGCAATTATGTTTTCAAATTCCCGGACATCCAGGATCGTAATTAACGCATTTCCCGGTTTTTTCTTGTAATATATGTGTTTTAATTTCGCACCTCATTATTATTTAAAAAAGTAATAAAATATTATAATTTGCAAGTTAAATTTTTTAATAATAAATAACAATTCTTGATATCAAATGACTTCAAATTTATTAATTTAACTTCTAATTAAAAAAGTGCATGATTCTAAATTAATAAATGAAAAATTTATGAATTTATTCTTCAATTAATATTAAATTTTCCGGTTAAGAAATATAAACACTTTTTAAATTAGTAGTTAAATTATTTTTATTTTAAGTCGCTTCAAATTGATAACTCTTCAATTGATACTCGTATTTTTATACATAAAAATCCAACATTCTCACTTAAAATTTTTTAATATTTCATTTAAGAATTTTTTCTTTGTATTGCTAAATAAAATTGTTCTTTTCTTTTAATTAAAAATTATCAAATTTAAAGGGTTCAAAATGAAATATTTTAGACCGAAAGAATATTTGAATAGGGTTTGAAATTTTATAAAAGCGTTTTAATATAAAATCGATTCATTTATAATCATTTAAAAAGAGACAATAGTTTACAAATTTTCAATGGTAAAATTTTAATTTTGAACGTTAAAATTGGTAAATTTTCTAACTTGGAACAGGTTCAGAATCGTCTTATAAAATCAATTATTTAATTTTCAATCTTCAAAGTATAATTCAACCATTAAAATAATAAATTAATTTATATGTTATTTGAACTCGTTTCAAATTGATAATTGTTGAATTTTTATTTGTAATGAAAATTCAAAATTTTCATTCACAAATTTTGAATATTTGATCGTAAAATTTACTTTTTAAATTTATTTTGTTGCAAATTTAAAATGAATAATCAAATACTGCTAAATATAAAATTGCTCTGTTTTTAAATAGAAATTTTCAAACTGAATGACTTAAAAATGAAATATTTTAGACAGAAAAAATATTTGCATTTTTTAAATTATAATTTTGCTTTTATTTTGTAATTGTTTAGGTCTTTAAAACTGTTTTTTAAAATTATTTAAATTAAAAACGTACACTTAAGAATGAAGTCCTAAAATGGGAATTTTTTTAATGCAACATATTTTAGAATTACGCGCTGTAACCTGAATTATTTCATGCTAGAAAAAATTACCATTGGATTTAATGTTTAAAAAAAGTTGAAATTAAATTATCTTAATAAGGTTGTATTATGTAATATAAAATTTGTGATTTTCTTATGTTATTAGATACATTTTTTCCCAAAAAATTGGTAAAATTCCCAATTTAAGAAATTTACTCGTCATTTTCCGGGTTTTACCGGTCTCAAAAAATTCCCGGTTTCCCGGTCGAGCTGCCACCCTACATACTAGAATTTACAAAATAAATTTGATTTTAATATTACTTAATATCTTGTTTCTAAAAATGATTAAAAAATGTATAAATAAAATTAAACAATCCTAGTTTTAGTGGAAAATACCAAAAAAATGCAATTTAAACGTTTAAAAAGTAAAAGCGATAAAAAAAAGAACGACAAGACACCAGGTATCCAAAGTATTATAAACAAAATATGAATTTCTCAAAATTATAAAAGTTGAATATTAAAGCATTGTTCAATTAATTAAACATATAATTATGCTCGAACCATTTAGCGGCATGGAAGTCACCTGTTTTCCATTTGCCTTGTAATTACAATTATAGAACGAAAAAAAAATTACATGTGTTAAAACTGAATATTTTTGTGAAAACAAAGAAATGGAAAAAACAAAAGAGAATTTTCTTATTATCTAAAGATATTGACTAGATAAATATCAATAACAATATGCAGATTTATATTAAATACAACTTACGGCATCAAAGTTATTCTCCGATTCCTCTGACATCTCCACAATTTACATTATTTACTTTCTCTACAATTTATACTCTTTGCTAACTTTCGAAATTCGTTTTAAAACGATATGACAATCTGCGCGCTATTACATCGAATTAATCAATTAAAAACCTGATAGTAAATGATACGAAATAAATACAACGATCTACCAAAAACTATATGCAAATGTGTTCAACTTCCTCAAGCACATGTCAACATTACGAAACGCTTTAAAACTTCTCTTGCACCAAAATAAAGAAAATGAATACCGCAAAAGTGTATAACCTTAAAATTGCACAAATACAAACACTACTGGCAAAATCGTTTAAAATCACTATACTTGAACCAATTTCTAACAAAATCTCCTTTTTAGGCTTTTTAGCTTCGAACTTTTTTATAACACACGCAATGTACACACACAACATATGATGCGTGTAAGCTGTTGAAGAATGTTTGAGTCTTGAGAATGTTCACGAAAACACGAGCAAACACCAAAATAGGTGAACATCCAAGCCAACAGATAGCGCCAGCAGCTTTATTCAAAATTCCGCCAAAATTCAAATTGGATACATTAAAAGTTGCATTTTTTATACAAATCTATGTGTATAAATGAAAAGGTGCTATCTCGTCAGAAACAACCAGAAAGGTTCCGTATTTCAGAGGACGTTTGTGTTCTTAATACTATTTATATGGGATTTACAAGCTTCCATACTTCGCCCCCCCGAAACAATCAGTTTATTTTGCAAAGCTCTGAATTTCACAAATATAACATTATTTGTTGTCTTCTGAAAGAATGTTTCAAACAAAAATTTTCAAATGTTATATATTTTTGTGGTGAAAAATAAGAAATGCTGTACTTTTGGGTTGAAAATTCAACCACTTCTATGAAAAATCGTCTTTTTGGTCAATTTTCGCTGTTTTTTATTTGAAATTAGAATTTTTTTGCTTACAACGTTAACTTTCTTTCTTGAAAGTTTAAATACATTGTTAAACATTAATTTTATTGGTTAAAGATTCTTCTCTATGGTTGAAAACTATTACATTTTTCGTTGAGAATTAATCTTTTCCGATTAAAAAAGCATCAACTTGCTTGAAAATTGAATTAATTTGTTATAACTTATTTTCTTGTCCAAAATTAATTAACTGAAGATTTAATTAGTCGATTTTTGGTTGAAAGTTTATCCGTTTCAGTTGAAAATTTAACTACTTGATTGAAAGTACAACTACTCTGCTAAAAAATAATTATTTACTTAAAAATTTAAGTATTTGGTTGAAATTTTTTTGTAGTTAAAAATTAGTTCATGCATTTTATTAAAAATTCTACTTTTTCGTGGAAAATTTATTTCTTTGATATCGAATATAATAATTTTTTTTTAATTCGTCTTTTTTGTAAAAAATATTATCCATGTACGAAAATTCGAATATTCATCCTTTTAGTTGTAAATTCATTTATTTGATTAAACGTTTAACTATATGTGATTGAAAATTCCTTTTTGGTTGAATATTATTTTTTTCGACTGAAAATAGAACTATTCCACTTTTGGTTGAACATTTATATTTTTTAGTTAAAAATGTACTTCTGTAGTTAAAAATTGATCTATTTTATTGATAAATCGATTTTTCTTTTTGTGGAAAATGATTTTTTGTAATCTTTTGCAATCCAACTGTATAAATGCCTATTTATCTTTTTTCGTATAAAATTATTCTCCTTGTGTGAACATTTATTTCTTTAGTTAAAAATTTAACTATTTTGTTCAAAATGCGTTTTTTTATCGACAATTGAGTGGCCAGAAACGAAAAGGGTCCGAGCGCTCGAAAACGCGAATAAGTTTTGTCCAAACGTCTTGTGATATCAAAATTTCGAAATTCAAAAAATGAAATTTATAAAAATATTTTCTTGTAGAGAATGACAAGATGGAACTTTTTTTCCTTTAGAGTTTTTCAATCCGATTTATATTTTTGATAATAAAAAGGAAAAAGTGATTAGAAAATGTTGCCAAATTTAATTATTTTTTGAAACATAAATCGTCTCAACTCAAACAAATATTA
>JAWWLR010000148.1:16562180-16576818 GCA_035041075.1 Acraspis erinacei | reverse complement strand
GCAAGTCGTGAAAAAATGTTGTAATTTTGATGCTTTGCACTCAAATTTTTTGCAATTTGGAAGATTTAGAATTGAAAACTTAACTTTTGATTTCCAATATCGTCAAAAATGTTAGGATTTTGTTTAAACATCTTTAAAATTAAATATTTTTCCATTTTAAGTCTTAAAAATTGAAGAGTTTAATTTTCGTGTTTTACAATACAAAATTTATGTAATTTGATGCTTTCATTCGAATTGTTTTCATTTTTTATACATCCTTAAAATTAAGAGTTTTCAAATATAAATCTGCAATATTGAAGAAGTTAAAATTACAAATCAGGAAAATTGAAGGTTTTTTTAGTGGTAAATCTTCAAAAATTGAAGTATTCCAAAAAAATGTTCCAAATTACGTTCCTTTTTATATATGAATGTTTAAAATTGAAAAATTTGTAATTCAAGATTAAAAAAATTAAAGAATTGCGATTTTCAACTCAAAAATATGGCAGAACATAAAAATGAAAGTCTTTAAAATTCAAGAGGTTTTAATTTTGACAACTAACAATCATAAATTTCCAGAAGTTTGATTTACGTGCAAAATTTCTTCAATTTGGAAGATTTTTTTTTATTCTTGTTGAAATTCGTGAATTAAACCTTTAGTTCTTAGCCGATATTCAGCTTTAGTGTCGGAATTTCTCAAGTTCTTTGACAATTTCAGGGTATCGTCGTGACTAAAGTAAATCCGGACGGTCCAGCCCAGGGAACTTTACGCCCAGGGGACAAAATTTTGGAAGTGGATGGAATTGATTTTACCAAATCAGATCACGACAATGCTGTAGCTGTTTTGCGTGCGACCGGCGCTGTTGTTTCCATGATGATTAGTAGACACCAGTAGACATACAAGTAACGAAGTTTAGATTATTATATAACTTTTATCTGCCAGAAAGAAAAATCGGACTCGCGATTCTTCTAAAATTCAATTTTAGAAGTGAAAGCTACTCCTTGAAGTAGCTTTATCAAATTCGATACTTTGCCAGGTATTTGAATTTACTTTTAAAGTGAATGTACTACTCCTGATATCTTTTTCTCAATCATTTCTTCCTTACGACGGGAAAATTGATTTAGAGTTCGTGAAAAATGCATATCAACTCGTAATATTTAAAGATAGGAGACATCTCATATTTTTTACTCGAAATGATGTTTACTAATTTAATAAATCCTCAAATATTGTATAATTTCATGCAGGAAATTCGGAAATTTCGGTAATTTCGATTGTTAGAAAGTTGATCATTCGTCCAGATTGCATTGTTAACTTCTCTCTGTGAGAGAATTTTCGTAGCTCTGAACAAAAATTGGTTGTAAACGCACATTTTAAACGTGAAAAATGTTGCACACGCACTCGTTTGCAACTAAGCGAAAAATTCCTGCTGCACTACTTGTTAAGTCGAAAAAAAATGAGAAGTGAGAGAGAATATTCTTCTACTAAGACGTCGTAATTTTATTAAATATTGTTATGATAGTTACGCATTGTTACAAATCTCTATTGATATTTCTTGACAAGATTTTTAATAGGTGAGACGATACCTTTTTCATTTGCATTGCTCAATAACTTTTAAGTTTTGCTTATTTTTAAGTTCATGGAACTCGTCGCTGACAGAATTTCATTAGATTATTTTGCAATTTGTTCTTAAAGTATAGGTTTATTATTTTTTTTTTACATTAACAATTTGTTTTACATGAACGATTATTTCCTAGTGTGCAGGCCTCACAGACCGATCCCTTTGTTCCTTATATTATTTCAGGTCCAATTTACACATTTTAGGAAGAAAAATCTATCCAGGTTCGATATCTTTCTCAATTATGATATCATTTAGTTTACAATGCGTAATTCGAAAATATTTTACTTAAAAAATTCTGCATTTTAGATTTTTCTTTTTGAGCGTATATTTTTATTTTATAGAATTTTAAACTGCAGTCTTGAAGACTAAAACAAGTAAAAATTAAAAGCGTTTAAAGTTGAAATTTTTTGATAAAAAACAGTTTTATTTTATCAACTGTAAATATAAATAAATATTTTTTTAAAGGATCTGTACTTCAAGTATTAAAAACTGAACAATAATTGATTTAATAAAACGATTCTAAATCCGTTCAAAGTTTAAGAATTTCCAGATTTTAATTTTTTCAATTCGAAATTCTTAGCCATTAGAAAAATGTAAAGGTACGATTGAAATTTTATAAACAATTTGCAACTCAAAAATAACTTAATAATAATATATTTGTAATTAAAAGGTTTTATTAAATTAAAACTGTAGTTTCAGTCTAATTATTCAATTTGAAAATTTTTTATTGAGAAAAAGGCTAATTATTTCATATTTAGCAATATTTGACTGTTAATTTTAGACGAGTAATTGAAGACAAATATTTAAAAGTAAACAATTTGAAACTGAATTATTTTACATAGAAAGCTTTGAACTGTGAAAATTCCGAAAAGCAAAATTTTATAAATTTTAATAGACATTAAAGAAGTTTTGAAAAGAGTCGAAATTAATTTAAAACTTGGAATGATATCAAATAATTTAAACGAAGCATCTGAAAATTTTTTTAGAACTTCCAAACATATTTTAAAATGAATAGAATTTTTTCTACAATTTTTAGAAAATCCTGCGAATTAACCAAAAAAATTCCTTAAAATCTTCCAGGATCTTTTTCACAATTTTTTAAACCTCTTAAAATCTTGTTAAATATTCTGTTAAAATAATTTTTCAAAATAAAAAATCATTTTCAATTTTTACTATGTATTTTAAGAAACTGTTTGTACTCATTTGGAGCCTTTCACAATTCTTAAAAAGGTTCTAAACACACTTCGTTTAAATTAGTTGATATCATTTCAAGTTTTAAATTAATTTTGAATCTTTTTAAAACTTATAAATATCTCTTAAAATTACTCGAATTTTTTCTACAAATAATAAGTGTTCAATTGTTATTTATAAATCCAAATTTTAAGGAAATTTTTTTTAATTCGCAGGATTTTCTAAAAATTGCAGAACAAACTCAATTAATTTTCAACAGTGATTAAACTATTTAAAATGGAAATAATTTAACTTCTAATTTAAGAACTTTTAAGTTGAAAAATCTAAGTTTAACATTGTTTATTGTTTCTAGTCTAAAATAACATATTAATATAATTTTGAACATTTTGAAAGTACATTGATTGATTCTTTAATTTAGAATATTGAAAATGTTAACGTGGATTTATATTTTTTGAACCTAAAAAACTTTTAAAAAAACTTAATCTTAAAAAACTTTTAAACTTCAATTTTAAAAGTTTAAAATTCAAGAGTTTCGCTTTGAATGCTTTAAATTGTTCTTTATTTTGTATTACTTGTACTTTCACTGTTTAGAATAGGGTTCGATTTTGAAAATTTTATTGCCCAGGAAAACTATTTGCGAACCGGGAAAAAACCTGCATTTCTTTGAAATATCTTAGTGTACTTCAAAAGATTTCAAAGCATTTTCAAAAGATTTAAACAATTCAAGAGATTTCCAACTGTTTGAATAATTTTAAGGGATTTTAATATTTTAATGGATTTCCAAGAATTCATTTACAAGTAATGAGGAATTTCATAGGGATTTTCAAAGATTTTAAGAGATTTTCAAAAAAAAATTGCAATTTATTTGGCGTTCGTCCTGAATTCTTATTAATTGATCCTAAATTCTTTTGAATTCTGCTAAATTTACTCAATTCTACTCAATTCCATGGATTTTTAAACAGTTTTTAAAGTCTTGAAAACTCACCCAAAATTCCTAAGCATTTCATCAAATTCTTTTTAATTCTCTTTAATTTTTTCATATCTTTTAATTGTTATAAATTCAACCGATTGCTTTTATATATATATATATATATATATATATATAATTTTACTAAAATTTTAGTGAAATAAATTAATTTTTCTGGATTTTAGCCATTTGTTCCAATAATTTAAATTTTTTAAATTTAACTTGAATTGTTTTATAACCCTGAGCTCTTATAAATTGTTGAAAATTCTCTTAAATTTTTCTAAATTCACTCAATTCTGCTCAATTGAATAATTTTTTTTTAATTTTCTAACGTTTTTATTTAATTTATTCTGAATTCTTTTGACCCCACTTGGAATTCTTAGGCATTTCATGAAATTATTTTGAATTACCTTGAAATTGTTAGTTGATTTTGATTTTTTTAATCGCCTTGAATTTTTATGAATTTCATAGAATTTTCCTCGTTTACTTTAAATTCCTTGAAATTAATTCCAATTTTACGGAAATCAATTATGAAATTCTTTGACATTTTTTTAATTAAAACTTTTTTGTAATTCAATGGTGTTTTTTTTAATTTTCGAAAGCTTTTATTTAATTCTGTTTGCTCCTTTCCCTTGAATTTCTCAAAATCCACTGAAATTTTAGTGATATAAATTTTTAAAATTTAACTTGAATTGTTTTATAACCCTGAATTCTTATAAATTGTTTGTAATTCTCTTGCATTTTTCTAAATTTACTCAATTCTTTTTAATTGAATTGATATTTTTGATTTTTCTAAAGTTTTTATTTAATTAATACTAAATGCTTTTAGCCTCAAATTGAATTCTTCGGCATTTAATCAATTTATTTTGAATTCCTTTAATTTTTTAAGCTCATTTCAAAACTTTCTGAATTCAATGAAGTTTTTAATATCTGTAAATTGTTATAAATTAATTTGATTCTTTTTTTCACCTTCAATTTTATTGCATTTTCATAGAATTCTTCTCGTATACTTTAAATTCCTCTAAATTCATTCAGATCTTACGGAAATCAATGACTTTTTTCATTTTTAAGATTTTCGAATTCATTTGAATTCTTTTGAATTTTACTTGAGTTGTTTTGAATTCACTTGATTTTTTTTGTTAATTCAGTTTGACCTTTACCCTTGAATTTCTCTAAATACATTGAATTTTTCGTGAAATAAGTGGAATTTTCTCGATTTTAACTATTCTTTTCAATCCATTTGAATTTTTTAAAATTTAGCTTGAATTCTTTTGTAGCTATTAGTCATTTCCTTGATTAGAAATTAGTAGGGTTTCAAAGATTCGAAGTGATTTTACTTTTTTTAATTCACCCTGAATTCTTATAAATTCTTTGGAATTCTCTTGAATTTTTTTAATTTACTGGAATTTTTCTAAATTTTTACAATTCTATTTAATCGATTGGATTTTTTTCTAATTTTCTACAGTTTTTATTTAATTGATCCTAGATTCTTTTAACCTCAGCTTGAATTCTTCAGCATTTCCTTAAATTATTTTAAAATCCCTTGCATTTTTTCGAAGCTCGTTTCAAACTTACTGAATTCAATAAAGTTTTTTTCATATCTGTAAACAGTTATAAATTAATTTGATTTTTTGTCGTGCACTTTCAATTTTAACGAATTTTTATAGTTTACTTTAAATTCCTCTAAATTCATTTCAATTTTACGAAAATCAATTAAATATTTGGTTATTTTTAAGATTTGCAATTCATTTAAATTTTACTTGATTATTTAAAAAAAAAATCAGTTTGATCTTTTCCCTTAAATTTCTCTAACTCCACTAAAATTTTGGCGAATTAAATTAAATTAAATTTTTTCGATTTTCACTACTATTTTTAATTCATTTGAATTGTTTAAAATTAACCTTGAATTGTTTTGTAGTCATTAGTCATTTTCTTGGTTAGAAATTAGTTGGGTTTCAAAGATTCGAAGTGATTTTACTTTTTTTTAATTCACCCTGAATTCTTATAAATTCTTTGGAATTCTCTTGAATTTTTTTAATTTACATGAATTTTTCTAAATTTTTACAATTCTATTTAAATTAATGTTTTTTTTCTAATCATCTGTAAATTGTTATAAATTAATTTGATTTTTTTGTTGTTCACCTTCAATTTTGATAAATTTTCATAGAATTCTTCTCGTTTACTTAAAATTCCTCTAAATTTATTCAAAATTTACGGAAATTAATGGAATTTTATTTTATTTTAAAGATATTTTCCAATC
This sequence comes from Acraspis erinacei, assembly GCA_035041075.1. Lineage (NCBI taxonomy): Eukaryota > Metazoa > Arthropoda > Insecta > Hymenoptera > Cynipidae > Acraspis > Acraspis erinacei. Next base: position 16,570,805 of record JAWWLR010000148.1, on the reverse strand, counting down.
CATTTGAATTCTTTTAAATATAACTTGAATTGTTTTGAACTCTTATGAATTTATACTGAATTTTTTAACCTTTGAGTGCGAAAAAAGTACCCTATAACTGACAAAAAGTGCCCTTTGCTCTTTATATTTTATCCGATAGGGACTTGTTTTGTGAGGCCTGAGTGTGTTTTAATTCAATTCTGCAAGGTAATGAAAAAAAAGTGGCACGTGTTTTCTAGAAAATGCTTGTTGTATAGAAATAGATATTTATTAAAAATGCGAGGAATTAGTTATCGTTAAGAGATTTATTCTGAACAATGTTAGAAGTAAAAGTGTGAATTTCAAAGCTTAACGCTGATATTGCCCCGCTCTTTTTTTTATTAACAAAGCGAGGCAAATAATGGGGCGCAATTTTCAGGAGTCACGTCATATGAATGTGAATTAGAGAGACGCTATGAGCGATATCAAGAATGGATTTGGGAGCGCTGCCTCGAATGAAAATCGATATCTCTGACTGGTAGCTCCTTAATTAAATTTTAATTTTGGGAAACCGCCAATATAAATCGTTTGAAAATAGCAGTGGAATTTCGAATTTTTCTTCTGCTTTTTTTCTTCTTCTAAATATTGGAAATTTCCAATTGCATTCAGTTACAATCAGTGTGCACCAAAAATAAATGATAGCGACTATTTAAAATTTTAATTTCCTGACCTCCAGTCAGAGTTCTCACAAATTGAATAAAAAGTTATATCTCTCTCCGATTTTTTATTCAACTAAATGTTCTCTATTTTCGAATAATTGTAAAGTAAATTTCTTTAAGAAATTTAAGAAACGGGTACCGAACAAAATGCACTCTCTAATGTTAACTATTATAAAAATAAGATAAGCTTTTACGGTATCAAAGTGACAGGTTTAAAACTAGGATATATATTTTTTTTCCACGAAAATTTCAGTCTCTCTTAATAAAAAAAAAATATATCAGTATTGCATCTTTTGCATCGTGTTTTTGTCGAACATTTTAATTGATAAGGTTTTATATCGTTTTTTCATTTTTCGACAAACTTTTTACCGTCATTTTTTTACTTTAGTTTTTCTAAGTAGTATAAATTGGTTATAGCCATACTAGACTAAATAAAAAGTTCCTTACAATTTTTTTAATGACCAGTTTTCAAGTAAATAAATACAAGTTTTGGATACTTTAGTATCAAAAACATTTACAAAAGCATTTACTTAAGAAGACATAGATTCCCGAGGGAAATCTTTTTATTATATTTATATTTATACGATCATCACAACAAAAAAATGTTTGCGTTATTATAGATAGTTTCTTTATACTAATATTGCGTGTTCCCTTTACAGAGAATTGTTACTCCTAGTCATATTAAATGAGTTGTAACTTTTAAGATATTTACGTTCATAATCCGGATTGTATTCCACGATTATCGCAACTTTTCTTATGTGTGAATTTACGTTTTGAAATTTTTTTTAGGTAATCGATGATAATAGTTCTCTGTTAATAAATAATTATCTATTAATAGAAAATTATCGATTAATAATTTTTGTGTAAAATTTAGCTGTGTAAAATGAGTTCGCCTTTAATGTCGTCAATGAATATTCTTTTAGGGAAAATTTGTCGAGGAAAAATGTTCATATTTGTTAATTTACGGGTAAATTATTCTGGTGTAAATAATATCTTTCAGCGTGATCAGTGTTGCGAATCGTGAGGATTATTGACGTACCCACTTTCGTAGTCTTCCATGTCCCAACTTTTAAATTTGTAGATGTTTTTAGGGGAAAGTTTATTGTTCAATTTCCTCGTGATGTGTGAAACTAAAATTATAGAGGAGTGGATGAAAACGAAGGCGAAAGATTTAATTGTAAATATTTTTCATCGCGTGCACATTGTATGTATGCACCGTTTCTAATGTTCTAAACAGACTGACTATATACCATATATTTTGTATCTAGCTAGTACACACTTTGTTAAAAAAGAAAACGTAACGCCCGTGTACATAAAACTGAATAAAAATATCGAGGTTCAAATCGAAGATGTCTAGATTTTTCATTAATTTCCTGCTTATTATTTTTAGTTATTTTATCTTAAATTTAGAGAGAAAGCAAATTTAAATCAGCTGGAAATTTATTCATTATTAATAATTATCTACTTTTCCTTTTATTTTGTCGAATTCTTTAGGTGCACTTTTCGTTATTCTTTTCATTATGAAGAGACAAGAAAATTATACGAATGGTATTCAATTATCGGATAAAGTTATTTGAATTTTTAAATATTTGAAATATGCTGGAACTCAGTATTTTTTATATTTTTAATTAGGCATCTTCCACAATAGAAAAGAATTGAAAATGAAAAAAGAGAATCAAAAATTGATTCTAATTTTATATTATACATATTAAATATTGGATAGTCTTCAATTGCAAATCGTGAAAATTTAAGACATTTTAAATTGAACTATTCCACATTACACACCTCAAAAAAATAAATTTTAGAATTTAAATAATTTGTAGTTCTATGTTTCCAAAATTCATGAATTTTTCATTGTAACTTTTCAAAATCAAAGAATTTTAAATCGCGAAACTTGAAGCTTTTAATTTTGACAATTTACAATAAGAAATTTCTGAAATTTTGAGGAGTTACGTTCGAAATTTCTTGGATTGGGAAGATTTGAAAATTAAAATTTCACTTTAGTATCCAAAATAATCGAAATTTGATCATTTTTCTTCGTGTATTTTTTAAATTAAAGAGTTTTCGATTGTAAATTTGTAAACAAAATTGAAAAAATGTTCCAAATAACATACCTTTATAGGTATGTTATTGGAAAAATTATTCTATTTTCAAGATTTATATTTTATAATATAAATCTTGAAAATAGAATAATTTTTCCAATTGCATTTCTTCAAAATTACAGAACTTTAAATTGTAAGTCTTGAAAATTGAAGAGTTTTTAATTTTCACAATTTACAATACAAAATTTCTGCAATTTTGATAGTGCGTTCGAAATTTTTTCAATTTGGAAGATTTAAAATTTATTTTTTAAATTCAGGAGATTTCAATTGTTAATCTTTAAATTTTCAAATTTTGAATTGTAAATCTTGAAAACAGAAAAGATTTTAATTTTAGAGAACTTGGAATTAAAAATTAGGCTAATTTAACTTTTTCAATTTAAAATATTGAGATTTTCATTCAGAAATGAAAAATTGACTCTGTGTTTCAAATTATCATAATTTAACCATTTTTATTTTTACAGCCTTGAAATTAAAGAGTTTTCAAATTTAAATCTTCAAAATTGAAGTATGTTCAACATATTCAAAATTTAACTAATCTAAGAAAATGTTTCATATTTCGTACCTTTAAAATATAAATCTTGAAAATTGAATAAATTGTAAGCCAATATTTGTTGAAATTTTTAAAAATTACAATTGTAGAACTTTAAATCGTAAATTTTTTTAATTAAACATTTTTTAATTTAAAAAATTACTAGATTTTTTTATATTTACATTCGAATTTTTTTTATTCAAAATTTAACTAATCTAAGAAAATCTTTCATATTTCCTACCTTTAAAATATAAATCTTGAAAATTGAACAAATTTTTTAAATTTAAGATTTTTTAATTAAAAAAATGACTAGATTTCTTATATTTACACTCGAATTTTTTTTTATTCAAAATTTAACTAATCTCAGAAAATCCTTTATAATACGTACCTTTAAAATATAAATCTTGAAAATTGAACAAATTTTAAGCCAATTTACATTGAAAATTTTAAAATTCACAATTTTAGAACTTTAAATCGTAAATTTTTTTAATTAAACATTTTTTATTTAAAAAAATTACTAGATTTTTTATATTTACATTCGAATTTCTTTGATTCAAAATTTAACTAATCTAAAAAAATCTGACATATTTCGTACCTTTAAAATATAAATCTTGAAAATTGAACAAATTGTAAGCCAATATATGTTAAAATTTTTAACATTCACAATTGTAGAACTTTAAATCGTAAATTTTTTATATTAAAGATTTTTTAATTTAAAAAATTACTACATTTTTTATATTTACATTCGAATTTTTTTTTATTTGAATGATTTAGAAATGAAAACTTGACTTTAATATCGAAAATCATCCAAATTTCCGAAGTTTTATACAAACATTTAAAAAAGTAAGTAGGTGTGAATTGTAGTTTGAAATTGTGGAAAAAATTGAAGAATTTTTAATTGAAAATCTTCATAATTGAACTGATTAAAAAAATTCAAAATTGCCTAGATTTAAAGTATAAATCTTGAAAATTGAATAATTTTTAATCCTTTATTTTCAAAATTCCAGATTTTTTAATTGTAACTTGTCAAAATTGCAGAAATTTAATTAAAAAACCTTAAAACCTGGAGTTTTTAATGTTGAAAATTAACAATAATTTTGAATTTTAAATCTTTAAAAAACTGAAGAGTTTTTATTCTTGACAATTTACAATTAAAACTTACATTGCGTCAAAATATATATTTTTAAATTTGAATAATTTGTGATTCTATAAATTTGAAATTTTTTTTGGTAAAAATTGCAGAACTCTAAATTGAAAATCTTTAAAATTTGAGTTTTCCATTTTGAAAATTCACAATTGTATAACTTTAAATCGTAAATCTTTAAAATTTAAGAATTTTTATTTTGTACGTCTAGAAAATTGAAGATGTTTCAATTATAATTCTGTAACATTGTAAAACTTTAAATTGTAAATCTTGAAACCAGAAAAGATTTTAATTTTGGAGAATTTAATATAAAAAATTAGGTAAATTTTAAGTTTCGTAATCATAAAATGTGTATTTTTTATGATGTAAATTAAAAAAAATCAATTTGGAAGATTTAGAGTTGCAAACTTGACGCTATTTTCGGTAGTGTGTAAATAACCGTCTTTATTAAAAATGCATTTATAAAAAAGAAATTATTTTAGGAGGAATTCTTATCAAAAATATTTAATCAACTACAAATTTTAAATTCCTAATGCCAGTAGAAGTGGATTTTCTACGAAGTGTTTCCATTTATTGGAAAACTTTGCCACTGTGACGCCGTCCACAACTCTGTGATCGGCAGACCAGCTAACTGACAGGAGATTGACAGCTATCACAGAATCTCCTTCGCCAAATCGGGGTAACTTTTGTATTTTTCCGACTGCCCCTATCGCAACCTGTGGTGATAAAATAACTGGTTTCATATAGGTTCCTCCAATCTGAAATTGAAAAAGAGAAGTTGAGATGTAATAAAATAGAATATGGAATCTTTCATTCCTTTCTGAAAATAAAGAATAAAACTTTTGCCATAAAATTGAAGAACTTTTTCCTGTTTTATTATCTTAGTTTTAAAAATTGGATGTTTCCTCAGATTTAAATCTAATTCAAACGTAAAAAATTTATTTTTATTTTCTGTTTTGCTTTTTAAAATATGCCATTGTTATTATTAGAGCAAACTGCTGTCTCCCTTAAAAATCATTACTGCGTTGAAATTAAGAAAGAAAATGTATTGTGGAAGGAATCGATAGTTTTCATGTGCGTGCAGAAAAACACTGTCGTGTTGGATAACAATTTTTCCTTATTAGTGTTTAGCCTTGATCATTCGTTGTAGGTCTCAAACCTAAAGACCATCGATTTTTAGAATGCTTTACTTTCCTGCCTTCATGGAAAAGTCAGTTAATTATTTTTGATCGAAAATTAAAACATTGATCATTTATATTGATTTATAATTTTTTTTAAACCTTAAGTTTTTAAATCTTTTAGTTATTCAGTATTGAAAATTTAAAATTCAAATCTGCTCAATTTTTTAATACTTTTTTATTACCATCCATTTAAAATTCATTTTTCAGAATGACATGTAAATTCAAAACTTTTTACTTTTGTTTGAACAGAATTCAAATTTTTGAATTTTGAATGCTATTTTTTGAAATTATTACATCCTGCAAGTTTTAAATCCAAATTAATTTTTCGATTCTGAATCTTCATGTTGGAATGATACAAATTGTAAATTTTTAATTTTTAATGTTTTTAATTTAAAATTGATAAAATGTCACGACTTTTAGGCTTAAATTTTTACATCTTGAAAACTTAGCATACAATTTGGAATGCACAATTTTTAAAAATATATCATTCTGAAATTTAAAAATCTCGAGAGTTTCAGGATCAAAATTTATAAAAATTAAAATAATTTCAAAGCTTTAATGTAAAAATTTAAAAACTGCAATTTAATGTATCAATTTTCATGCTTTTCATTCCTTCAATTTAAAAAATATATATTTCAATGGCATTGTGTTGATTCATAAAACCAGTTTTTATTTTTTCAAATTTTACAGTTTCGTTCTTAAATTTTTTCAAATTTCGAAGACGTCGAAATTTTTTCTGATTAAATAGCTTTTAGTTTCACACAAATGTTAATGAAAACGCTTTTTGCTTGAAAAACTTTACATTTTGAAAGTTTGTTTAAAAATAAAATATTTTTTTTTTTTGAAATTATTTTTATATTATAGGATTATAGAAAGATCTAACTGCTTAGTTTTAAACCAACGCAGCGAGTACAATATTTTGCCAGCATAAGAAATCTCGCCATTTTTGAAGTTGAATATTACATTATAGTTCAGCGACTTTATACGAAATCTGAAAGTTTAATGATGCCACGCAATTTGTTGGGGCTGAAATATATTGTTTTCCAGGCAAAATATGAGACACGTAATTTTGATTTTTCGGCACATTTTTTACATTCTCATCATATAGATGGTATGTCTTGGATTTGTGTGATTTTGACCCTATGAAATTTTCTTCAATTCTCGACGTTTTGAGATTTCCTGAGTCAGAAAAAATAGTTGTTACGAACATGTCTGTCTATCTGTCTGACTTTCTGTAGCCTGACGACACGATAACTTTCGAAGGAATTTTTCAATTCAAATTTCCTTTTGCACACTAGTTTCTGGTTCAAAAACACAGGTCAAGTTCGTTAACCAACCTTCTACTGCCAATATTTATGATTCTAGTAATGGAAAATCAAACTGAAAGACGTATTGATTCAAATTTCCCGCGAAACTACGCAGGATACGGTAAAAAGAGAAGATATCAAAATTATTTGTTTTCAAAAGTTCTACAAAAGTGCTCTATACTATTTTTCAATAGGAATAATAGTTGTTGTTTCAAACGTGGAAAATATTTACATTCTCATTATATAAATGGAATGTCTTGGATTTTTATGTCTATAGTTCACTCCTAAACTATGATTAATAAAATTGAAATATTCACACAAAAAATATTTTCATTACCGATGTCGGTTTACATTTTTTTGGTAATTATATTTAATTAAAATGTTCTCATAATTTCTCACATACTGCAAATTTATGCTCGAAAGAATTCGATTTGTGTGTATTTTGTTTAGTTCTTTCTTGATTTGTTTTACAATTTTGCAGCTGAGTAAAAAAATATAATGTAGCATGTCGATTTTTTTAAATTTGAACTCAAATAATGTTGAGCGCAAATTTCCTGATCAGAATGTATTCCTCAAACCCGAAGGAGTTTTTAGAAAGTTATAGCTACATCTTCACTCAATATGTAAGCATAACAATAATGTAATTGATCAACCAGGACCGAGCGAAGCGCGAGAACCATCAGGCAAATTTTTTTCATGAACTTAGGGCTAAACTATCTTTTCATATAGAGAAACTTTTTTTTATAATATAAATTACATTAAAAAAAATATTAATTCTTTTTCTAAAGATTCATATTTTTATGTCTCTAAGAAGCTGATATTTTATAAGATGACATAATTTTGCCAAAAAATAAAAATCCCGATATGAAAAAAGACAGTCCAGATGTCAAGCCATTTCGAGCGTGGATGGCACTAAGATTGTTGATCATCGCTGCGTTTTAACTATGCCGAATGGAAAGTTTGACGCCGAGGATGACTGTGCATTCGATGGGTGAATCTATGCTTTCGAAATGTAAGAATTTTAAATTGTTTTTCGTAAAAACTGCAGAACTCTAAATTGAAAATCTTTAAAATTTGAGTTTTCAATTTTGAAAATTCACAATTGTATAACTGAGCCTTGTATTTGAGCCTTCCAACTCGACTGCTGAAACATGCAGTTTTCCTCTCCCCTGTCCAAATGTCCAAGAAAACGCGAGTGCTTGTAATAAAGTCGGATGCAGCCGCGGGTTCTTACTGGTTATGATTAAATTCATACAGTAATTCTAAGCCCGCCTTAGTAAATAAGGATTTTCACAGATCCATACCCAGTTAAGCGGAATCTACAATAAGGAAAGAAATAAGGAAATCGGAAGAAGTTAGGGAAAAGCTAGAAAAAAGGATGCAGAGTTTGGAACAAATACTAGAAAAGCAGGAAAATAGTAATGAGAAGTTCGAGAAGCTGGAAAGTAGGATAGAAAAGGTAAAAAGCTCATACGGGGGTTGGGAGGTTAGGAGATCGGGAATGAGGATAAAGAAAGATGGAGAAAATTGAGAGAAGAATATAAAGGATATATAGAGAGAGAGGGGGGGAGGAGTAAGCACGTAGTAATAAAGGATTTAGGATTATAGGGGAAGGAACTGAAGACAGCTGTAGAAGTGCCAAAAAAGTTAGATTCCAAGGCAGACATGGAGGAGGTTCGACGTGT
>JAWWLR010000148.1:16487708-16499571 GCA_035041075.1 Acraspis erinacei | reverse complement strand
GGGGGGGGGGGGGGGTCTCTTTGTAAGTAGTGATATTTCTTGATATTTTCTTCATATTGATATTTTCTCTGGAAAGTCAAGTTTAGAGTTACTTGGAGTAGTTTTCATATTTTGTAAATAGTTTTCTTTTCATTTTTAAAGTCAAGTGAAAAAAAACCTGTTTGCACCCGATAGTTGTAGAATAAACCCCTATCTGCAGATTTATGTGAGAACTTGCAACTCTTTTGCCTGGGGCGTTAGAATTATTGCGACCAACGACCAGACATTTTGTTATCTTGAAGGTTTCACCACTGAAATGTCGGGCTTAGAAACTATCTTGTTTTTTTGCACTCTCTTCTGAGTTCTGACTATTGTATGATAATAACATCATCTAGATGTGACATATCTCTCTTGCCTTAACGTGACTTATACGAAACATGCTGTACAGAATAAAAAGCTGCATTTCCAAGAGTAAATTATAATGAATTTGTTGAGCTGGAAGACGATAAAAGAAAAAGCGATATTTACCGCCCATTCTATATCATCGGAATAGTAACGAAATCGATATCTAGAATATAATTTTAACCAATCCAGTTTTTTAAAACTTCTACGTAATTAGGAGATAAAGAGGCGAGATGAGCATATGGGGTTAAATGAGACATTACATTTTCTCACAAAAGCTGTGATTTTTGTTGCTATTATGTGCATAAATAATTATTCAACTGTATCTTAGAACTAAAATAAACTATTAAAAATAACAGATAATGTTTTAAACCTAAGTTTTATCGTGGAATTTATTCATCGAACTTGAATCTCTTGTCTGGCTTGTCATAACCTTTTTATGGAGTTGGCCGAAAATTTTTTATTCGCCAGTTGAATCGCTTTCTAATGGAATTTTCAAAAATAGAAAAAGATTTGAAAGAGAGAGTTACAGTGGTCAAAACTTACAAAAGAAAAACTGACAATCGTGATTAGAAAAGTCTATAGCTGCTACTGTAAAATCTGATGTATAAAACAATTCTAGTGCCAGATCATCTGCAATTTAGTTTTTTTTAATAATTTTATTTTTTAGTTGTTTTTTTATAATATTCAAGATTATATTAGCACTTAGTTTATATAACACTTTATATATCTTTATTAAAACTTTTATATTTATATTAATTTATTAATATAATTTACATTTATTTACATTACATTAATTATTTACATAATCTACATTTTTCGGAAAAATACCCATTTTTATGTAGTGCAAAATTATAATTTTTAGGTATGAATTTGATCAAATTAGACCTTACAACATTTTTTGCTGAAAATTTTAAAGATCATGAACAGGTCCGAATAATGATATTACTCAATCATTAAAAAATGATAGTTTGTCCTTCTGTACGTTTCCTGATGATGATTTTTAATTCAATTTGAGAATTTGCAAAAGATGGCCCCTCGTTTCCCATTTTTTAAAGCATTCTTCCTTTTTCCACTATTTTCTAGAAACTTCCCATTTTTATCATTTTACGCATAAATTCGAACTGAATTATTAGACCCCAGTAAAAAAATTAATTAATTTTTGTTCGAAAGTCTACTATTATATTTTTATTTCAGAATTAATCTGTTAAAAATTCTAGTATTTGGTTGAAAAATTTATTATTTGATTGAAAATGCAACTATTTTGTTGGAAGGTTATCTTTTTTGGTTAAAAGTTCAGCTACTTGCTTCAAATTTTGACTGCTTTGTTAAAAATTCATTTTTTTATTGGAAAATGTAACTATCATATTTTTAGAAAATTTATTTTCTTGGTTAAAAAATCATTTTTGTGTTGAATGTTAAACTTGTTTGTTGAAAATTAATTTTTTTAAAGATTCTCACTTTTACTTGAAATTTGACCGCTTTAGTTAAAAATTTAAGTGTTTGGTTGAAAAAACTTATTGGTTAAAAATTCACCCTTTCTGGTTAAAAATGCAACTGTTAAGAAATCAATTACTTGGTTTAAGTTTAAAATCCTTTTTTTAATGTATTTTTTTGGTTGAAGGTTCATCAATTTAGATGAAAATTTAACTATGTTGTAAAGAGTTGGTCTGTTTTACTATAAAATTCAACATTTTGGTAGAAAGTTATACTATTAGGTTGAAAATCAACTGTTTTTGTGAAAATTCATCTTTAAAAAAATTCATCTTTTTGATTAAAAATGTTAATATTTTTTTCAAAGTTTATCTTCTTTGTTTGAAAGTGCAACTATTTTCTTGAGTTTGGTTGGATTGATTTTTTGTTAGAATATTTAACCTTTATAAGTAGAAAATTCAACTATTGGGTAGAAACTTCATGTATTTTGTTAAAAAAATTTCTTTTTACTTAGTAAATTAATTTTTTTGTTGAAAAAGTATCTTCTTATTTGAGGATTCAACTATTTGGTTAAAAAGTGTATTTTTTATCGAATTAAAGTAATCAAAAATTCGTTTTCTTGCTGCTGAAAATTAATTTTCAAACTAAAAGTTTGATTATTCCATTTTATTTGGTTGAGGATTCAGCTAGTTTCAAAGATTTTTTTTTTCGTTCAATTCGTCTGGTTGAAAATTTGTGCTTAGTTAAAAAAATAATCTTTCTTGGTTATAAATAAACTTTTTTTACTTACAATTTAACTGTTTTCGGCTGAATTTCAATATTTTTGTTTAAAAATTCGACAGTATGATGGAAAATGCATCTTTGTAGGTTGAAAGTTCAACTATTTTGATAAAGTCGTATTTTTTATAGAAAATTCAACTGTTCCGTTGAAGACTAATACTGTTAGATTAAAGCCTATTGTTCTATGATAGAAAATCATTTTTCTTGGTGTAAAGTGACCTTTTTTTTGTTTAAAACTCAATTATTTTTGAAAGAATTTTGAACTACTTTACTTGGGTTGGGGGGGGGGGGTATAAGACAAAACTGCTTTCATCAACGTGGGGGGAAGGGTGTGACAAATAGCCGAAAATTAATAACGTAATTTATGGATGGCGCCTTATGTGTACAAAAAATACGAAAATAATCTTATATTAACAAAAACTAATAAATAATTGAAGATTCTCGTTTCGCTCCGGGGCGAGATACGACATGCGCCAAATTTATTATTTCCACATTTTTACCACAACCGCTATTTTTTTAATACTTAGTCTTTCATGAAATTGATACATAAAGGTTCACAGAATATAAAAAACCACTTATAGTAAAAAACCTAGTATAATTGCAATTATTTCACTGAAAATGATAACTATGCTCATCTCGCACTTCTCTACAGCATGTCAATGTGCATAAAAAGTTATTTCACGTTTTATACACGAAAATCCCATTGAGGAGTAAAAACTATTTGTGGCAAGCCCGACCTCATGCTCGGTTTTGGTCGAGATAAACCAAGATACATTTTTGTAAATGAATGGGCTGACTACTGGCTCGGGAAATGATAGCGAATATGTGTCCCTACGGAATTTTAATTTTTTTATTGCTATGAAAACTATTTCAAAACCTGAGAAAATTTTCCAATGGCTTAGAAATTCCTACTGAAATTCAACTAATTAAAATCCTCTTGCATGAAAATGCCTTATCATTGATTTATAATTTATTAATTAATTCTGTACTTTAGAATGAAATGAGTGAATTTTAAACAGCGCGATGCAAATTTTGAAAGTCGTTAATTTTTCATGTATTAATTTCAAAATCCTAATTTAAGAATATTTTTTTATTTTAAACGAGAGTTGGAATTGCTTAATTTTGAACGTTTAAAGAATGAGTTCATTTTTCAAGCTTTCACTTCGCAATCACATAATTTTAAAGGTTTTTAGAATTATTAAAATTTAGAGGTTTAAAAATTTTAATTCTTAAATTTTAATCGGTGAAAATCTCATTGCATTTTGTTATACAGAAATTTCATTTTCTTTTATGTTTTTTTAATGTTTTTGTACTTCATAAGTTTAAAAAATCGACACATTATTTATGAATCTTTTAATATCATTAAAATAATTTATTCTTATTGCAGTTACTGTAGGGTACAAATAAATAATAATATGTACATTTTTTGTAACCAACAGTTGTAAAAGAAAAAATCTAAGCCCTCTTCAAAAAAAAAAATTAATAAAAAAACTCTAATTAAGAAAAAACTTTAATTTATTTTTGATCTTAATGCGTCTAATATTTATTATTTGAAAATGTTCGAAAACATTGAGAATTTCAAACTCAACTGAAAACAAAAACATTCACGTAACTTTTAAAGCTATTTGTGTGGCAAATCTTAAGGATAAATAATAATTATAATTGAAGTTTTTAGAATTACACGATTTGAAATTAAAAACTTACAAATTGTGTTTTTAAGAATCAAAATAGAATAAAATTAAACTATCTGAAATTAAACACCTCAGTAATTGAATAATTTCTTTAATTGTGAGTGGTTACAATTTTAGAGTTCTGAATTTTAATTTTTGCATTTCATAAGTTTGATTTTAAATATTAATATTAAAATTCTTTCAATTTTTAAACTATTTAAATTTTACTTCAATAATTAAAATCTTTACGTTTCAAAGTTCCAGATTAGAAGTTTTGTCTCTTTTAATTAGTACCATTTAACATTAATTTTTACTTAAAACGTTTTTTAGAAAATTCCAATTTAAAGTTTCATAACTACAAAATTGTCAATTTTGTACGGCAATAAATTTAAAATGATGCTATTTTTAAAATTCTAATCTAAAAATTTTTCAATTTTTAACGTTTTGAAATAGTCCTATTTTTGACGCTTTAACAAGAAATCATTTAATTTCGAGATTCTTCAATATAAAATAAAATTGTTTCATTTTGAATGCTTCGAATTATAAATGATACAATTTCAACTACGTTTTAATATAATTCAAAACCATAATATTTTTACATTCTCATCAGAGAAGGTATTAGATTTGTGTAAAATTTGACACCCCTCCCCGTTTTTGTCAAATGTCCACGTTTAAAGACCCCCTGAATCCGAAAAACAGATTTTTACGAATGTCTCTGTCTGTTAGTTCGTGTGTCTGTTCTTTTTAGTTTGTTAGCACGATAACTTTCGAAAAAATTGACAGATTGAATTAGCCTTTGTTATCCTTTTTTATTGTCCTAAACTAAAAGTCAAGTTCATTAGGCAGCCATATTGCATAAAAGCTCACAAAGTGAGCACATTTTGAAAATTTTTGAGGCCACTTTTTTCAAGAATCAAAAATACTCTGTACGGTTGTTCTTAGTACTTGAAAGCATGAAAATTTTTTCCTAATGACTTTTTTCGATAAAACAAAAATTACCCGAGTTATAGCATTTTCAAAATTCAAAAAAACAAACGAAAATGACAATTTTAAGCTAAATAACGAATTTTTTCGAAAAATTCAAAATTCAAATTTTGACGACGCAAAAAAAATAAAAAATTCCATTTTTGAGTAAAACTACACGTAAAAAAACAAATACTTGGATCAAGAATATGGTCATCTTACATACGGACCATACCATATGAGATTGATCCAAGAAAAGAAATGATTGAGAGACAATAAAGTGTTAAGGAACACGATTTTTGTGCAGAATACCAGTGAAAATTTTTTTTTTTATTGTTAGAAAATTAACTTTTTGGTAGATTATGTAATCATCAGGTTGCAATGTCTATCAAAAATATTATTTAATTCTAAAAAAATTTTCAATATAAATTCAAAGATTCCAAATCTATAAATAAATTGTAAATTTATAAACTTTGACTAAACAGTCAATTAAAAATTAAAATATCTAGTTGAAAATGTATGTAATTCGTTAGAAATTATTCTTTTTTGGTAGAAAATTATTCTCTGATTAAAATTTCATTTCTCTGGTTGAAGATAAGTTTTTTTTATTGAAAATTATTTTTTTTAATTTTGAAAATGTTTTTTAAAATTGATTTTTCTTTCATGAAAAATGTAATCTTCTGCGTTGAAGATTCATCTGTAGTTGAAAATGTACCTATTTTGTAAAAATTGTATAGTTTTTTGTCAGGGAGCTTTTTAATCTAATACAAAAATATAAATATAAAATAAGAAAATTTTCATTTTGAAAAAATAGTTCGAAGAGAGAATTGAGGAATAGTTAAAAATATTTCAAATGATTTTGTAAAATTTCGAATGAAAATGTAGAAGTTTTAGTGGCAAAATTTTTTAATTTCAGAATATATATTCCAGTAAGTTTGAAGGATATAGGTAAGTTTCAAATAGATTTAAGAAAAATGTAAAACGTAAAAGGATTTCAAAAAATTGAAAACAAATTTAAAGTAATTTTTTAAAAAATAATTTTAAGAAAATACTTAAAATGAAAAAAAAATTTAGATTTTTGAATTCAAAAATATTGTTAAACTTTGAGACGAAATTTAAAATTATTTTTTTTATGTTTAAGATTGAATTAGAAAAAACTTTTTAAATTTATTTTAAGAATTACAAAAGAATTTCATAATTATCAGAAAAAAATCTAAAAGATTTAAAGCTAATTTTTTTAATTTTGCAGGATTTAAAAAAAAAATGCAAAAAAATTTGAATCAATTTAGAAGATATTAAGAATTTTTGAAAAAATATGAAATCTAATTTACAATTTGAAAATAATTTCATTTTTTAAAAGAAAATGTTCATTTATGAAAAACAAATTAATTTTAAGATTTCGAAACCAAATTTCAAAGCTTTTTGGTAATTTTGAAAGGTTTCAAGAAAATAAACATTTCTTACGATTGGTCTGAAAATATTAAATACTTTTTTAAAATTATTTGTAAAGAAAATTTGTTAAAATTTCAAAATATTTCAAAGGATATCTAAACATGTAAAAAAATCCGAAAGATTTTAAGGAAATTTTTTCATTTTTAAGATTTTCACAATTTTAGGAATTATTTGAGTCAGATTAAAATATATAATTTTTAGATGTTTTGAAGAAATTAAAAATATTTTTAAACTTTAAACGATTTTTGAAAGTTTAAATAATATTTCTTAATTTCTTCTAAAAGAGATAAGTTTAAAAAAAGATTAATTTACTGTAAAAAAGACAATTTTTCAAAAAAATTCAAGAATTCTCAATTAAAAAGTTGAACTTTGAGCTAAAAAAGATAAATTTTGAAACAAAAAGATTAATTACTACCAAAAAAGTCGAATTTTCAATAAAATTGAAGAATTATCAACCAATAAATCGAGCTTTCGAATAAAAAATAAGAATTAAAAAAAGATTAATAACTACTAAAAAAGACGAATTTTCAATAAAATTGAAGAATTCTGAAAAAAGTGGATTATTTAAGAAAGAAAGAAATTTTCTTTTAATTTTTTAGAAAGCAGTTTAAGCTTAAAACCTAGTTGTAAAATTTTTAACCAAAATATGAATTGTGAAACAAAAAGATTAATTTATTATCGAACTTTTTTTTTAATTTTTAAGATAAAAGTTCATCTTTGCAATATAGTTGTTAAATTTTTAATAAAGCGATGAATCTTGTAACAAAAAGATTAATTTTTCACCTACAAAAAACGAAATTTTACAAAAATTTGAATCAAATACCAAAAAAGACGAAAGAATTTTTTTTTTAGTTTTCAAGAAAGTAGTTGAACTTTAAAGCCTAGTTGTTAAATTTTAAGCAAAAATATGAATCTTAAAACAAAAAAATTAATTTTGTACTCAAACAAAAGGAACTAAACAAAATTTAACAGAAAGATTAATTAACTACAAAAAAGACGACTTTTCATTCAAATTCAAGAATTCTCAATCAAAAAGTAGAATTTTTAAGAAAGAAAGAAATTGCATTATTTATTTTTTAAGAAAGTATTTCAACCGTAAAACCTAGTTGTTACATTTTTAACAAAATTATGAATCTTGAGACTGAAAGATTAACTTTTTACAAAAAAAAACTACTTTAAAAAAATGCATAGTTAACTGCCAAAAAACTCAATTTTCAATCAAATTCAAGAATTCTAAACCAAAAAGTTGAATTTTTAAGAAGAATTTTTTTTTAATTTCAAAGAAAGAGGTATAACTTTCAAATCTAGATGTTAAATTTGAAACAAAAAGATGATTTTTTAAAAATAAAATAATTTTTTTAAATTTTAAGACATCAGTTCAACTGTACAACCTGGTCGTTAGATTTGATTGCTGAAAAAGATGAATTTTAAAACAAAACGAATAATTTTTTAATAAAAAAACCAATTTTTAAGAAAACTCGAGAATTCTGAACGAAAAAGTTGAATGTTTAGCTAAAAACGATGAACTTGAAAAAGATTAATTTTCGACCAAAATCGTTCACGATATAAATAATAAATATCTTGACTAATTGAATTATTTATTTTCTACTAATCTTTTGTGGTTCACTTTATTAAACTTTTCTATTTTTCACGTATTCAAGGCAAATAATTTATACAAATTTTTCTAAACGATTGCTGTTTTCTGAGGATAATTTAGAAAATTTTAAGTGATATGCTGATCCATATCGATCACATATCAATGTTTATAATATTTAAAAATTATTATATAAGTTCTAAATAATTTTCTTTTCAACAAGCAATTATTTCTTTGCTACTAAATTAGAAAATATCTCGACAAATGAAGTAAGTAATTCAACAAAAAGTATAATTGTTGATAAATCTATAAAAAAAAATTAAAAAAGAGTTGAATTATACCAAAAAATATGCATTTTAAAAATTATTGAATTTATAATCAAAAATTTGAAGTTTCAAATAAAAAAGATGAACACCGAAAAAAACTAATTAAAAACAAAATTTGAAAAACAATTTACTTATCTACCAAAAAAGACGAATTCTCAATGAAATTTAAGAATTCTCAGCCAAAAGGTTGAATTTTTAAGATTTAAATAATTTTTTTTAATGTTTAAGAAAGCAGTACAACTTTACACTCTAGTTGCTAAATTGTTAGCCAAGAATATGAAATTTGAAACAAAAAGATTAATTTACTACCATAAAAACACAATTTTTGACATAAGTCGAAAATTCTGAACCAAAAAGTTGCATTTTCATGTAAAATAGATAAGTTTAAATAAAGGTTAATTTACTAACAAAAAACAAAATAATCCAATAAAATTCAAAATGCGCAACTAAAAAGTTGAATTTTCAGCTAAAGAAGATACGTTTTTAAATAAAAAAGATCAATTACTACTAAAAAATACGAATTTTCAATAAAATTGAAGAATTATCAACCAAAAAGTAGAATTAAAAAAAATTAATTTAAAATTTTTAGGAGAGTAATTTAACTTTGGAACGTAGCTGTTCAATTTTGAATCGAAAATCTGAATTAAAAAAAAAACATTAATTTTCTACCGAAGAAAACCCCGAAATTTTAACAAAATTCAAGAATTTTGAATCAAAAAGTTCAATTTTCAACAACAACAAAAAAGATTAATTTACTACCAAAAAGGACGAATTTTGAACAGATAATTTGAATTTCAGATAAAAAGTGATGAATTTTTAAATGAAAAGATTAATTTTCTACCCAAAAAAAGACATTTTCACGACAATCCAAAATTCTTAACTAAAAAGTAGAATTTTAAACTAAAAAAGTTACATTTTCTACTGAAAATTTTTTTTTTTGAAATTCAAGAACTCCGAAACAAAAAGTTGAATTTTTGAGAAAGCAATAAAATTTTTTTTCTAATTTACAAGTAAGAAGTTCAACTTTAAAAACCAATCGCTAAATTTAAAAAAGAGCAATTGTGAAACAAAAAGATTAATAAATTAACTACAAAAAATATGAAGATTGAACAAAATAGCAGAAATCTCAACCAAAAGGTGCAAATTTTATAACGAATTTTTTTTTAAATTTTGTAGAAAGAAGTTCTCCTTGAAAACTAGTTGTAAAATTTTTAACAAAAATATGAATTGCAGAACGAAAAGAATGATTTGTATTGAAAATAACAAATAAAAAAAGATAGACAACATGATTAATTAACTATAAAAACAGAAGAATTTTGAAATCAAATGTAAGAATTCTCCACCAAAAAGTTTAATTTTTAAAAATAAAATGATTTCTTTTTAATTTTTGAAGAAAGAGTTCAACTTTACAATCTAGATGTTAAATTTTTGACCAAAAATACGAAATTATACAAGCACAAATTTTAATTAATATATTGGTCCATTTTCATATGATATTGATCAATTATTTTGTTAAGTTTGTAAAAAATTCTTATGTTTCTAAACATTGCTCAAACAATGAGAAGGCAATGCTTCTAAATTGGGGACAGACTAAGTCACGACCTTTTTATTATTTCAACGGATATAAAAATGTTAAACAATCAAAACACTTTATTAAATTTGTTTTACTTATCCTCTTTGTGCCTGATAAATAAAGTCAATTTTTGCTAATGGTTTATTTAGTCCACGGCATAAAATAAAACTTCCTACTCTCGTAAAATTTACTCGTACGACGAGTCATCATTTATTTACAGATTTATAAACAATAAATATTGAATTTATTTGTTACTAATCATATCGTCTCATTTCTAACTTCCGATCAAATTCGACCGATAATATCGGAAAAATCAGAACTCTCATAATAAAAATGACTTTTGAAAAAAATAATAAAGAAAATTGATTCTACTGTCAATAATTAATTAGTTAACTACAGAAATAATGCATTCCTAACTAAGGAAAGTAGTAAAAGATGGTGTGTACATTAATCTCATTTTTGTTTGTTTTTCGGAAGTATAAAAGACCTTCAATTATTAAAAAAAGTAATTATTATTCATTACTTTTAATTTTTAAATCCAAAACCTAAAGAATTGAAATCCAGTATATTAATTTAATTCTCTTGAATTATATGAATCTAATACTCTATAAACTTAAAAAAAAAAACTATTTTGGAAGAAACATTTAGTTTGGAAGAAATTAATAAATATTATATCAACTTTCAAAAATCGTTCAAAGTTTAAACAAATTTTTAATTTCTTCAAAACATCTAAAAATCATATATTTTAATCTGACTCAAATGATTCGTAAAATTGCGTAAATATTAAAGATGAAAAAATGTCCTTAAAATCTTTCGGTTTTTTTTCCTCGTTTAGATATCTTTTGAAACATTTTGAAATTTTAAAAAATTTGCTTTAAAAATTAATTAAAAAAAATATTTTAAATTTTCCAACCAATCTTAAGAAATGTTTATTAATTTCTTGAATTTTTCTTGAATTTAATTATTTGGTTAAAATATAATGTACTTTGTAGAATTAAAAAAATTAAATTAAATTAATTAAAATTAGGTTAAAATTGTATTATTTTTTGCATAAAAATTAAATTCTTTGGTAAATTTGTAATTCATATTCTAGTTAAAAATTAATCTAATTTGTAGAAAATACCACAATTTTGTTAGAAAGCCAATTTTTGGTTTTAAGATTCTGAACTTTAGTTCAAACTTTATTACTTTGTTTGAAAATTTTACCTAAAACTCACTGTGTTTTGGTTAAATATTTATTTCTATACTGAAAATTTAACTATTCTATTTTTGGAGTGGATAGACTACCGGTGCCGGCAAAAAAGTTCTCTTCTGGTAGCGGAAAAAACCGCATTTTTAGCATAAAAAGGGACTCTCTAATGTCTCAGAGTAAGGTGATTTGATTTAGAAGGTATTTTGTTATAAGGGATCAACGTCGTACCCCTTTCCAAAGTCTCGCGGAGGCAACATAATGTTGGACAAATCCCTCCCCCTTTCCAAGGTCTCGTGGGGGTGAGAAGGCACCCCTTTGGTCGGTCACTGAAATAAGTTTAGTCAAAGACCGTCCCATTTCCAGTGTTTCTTGGTGCGGGAAAGTGACCCTTTTCCGGTCACAGAAATAATGTTGGTTAAATGTCTCCCCTTTACCAAGATCTTGTGGGGTGGGCCTGCACCAATTTGATTAATCACTGAAGTAAGAGTGGTCAAACCC
>JAWWLR010000148.1:16308995-16320908 GCA_035041075.1 Acraspis erinacei | reverse complement strand
GTACATTCTGCAAACACGCATTTTTGCATTTTTGCGTCTATTACGTGTATGCTAAATCTAGTAAAGATTTTTATAACACTGTACCTAACAGAATTATGTCAATGTGCAAAACGGAACTGTAAATTAAATAAACGACAGTGATTAGTCACTTGCATTGCACAAAAAAAACTAGTGATTCAAATTTTTTTCCGGTCATTTTCTTACAAAATTGTTTTGAACTTCAGTTCTGCTCGGCCTCTGGGTCATTGTTACAACTGAAAAACAATTTAATTTATTTCAATATTCGTATTGCTCAATGTGAGTCATTTATGGTTTAGTTTTGTTTCGGTGTTTGTAACCAGTATAAAAAAATAGATCAAGTATTTAATGAAGAAAATGTGTAAACATTGATGCTAAATTACCTAAAATTTTGATAAGTTAAAAATAATATTCAAAGCAAGTTTAAGAAGAATAATTTAAATAAATAAAAAACTCAGTTAAAAAAATTCACTAAATTTACACTTATCATTTTCTAGACCAATCAAATTTTTTACCATATTTTTACCAGTAGAAACGTTCTAGATAGATATCTTGCAAAATTTTGGATACGTTTCTGGAGGTTAAATTTTTGTCTTTTAAAAAAAGAGCCTACTAAACATTAATATTCTCTTACGAGGCTGCAAATACAAGTCTGTACAAATTTTAGGGTGTCGTTTAGGGCCTCCAGAAATGTAAAGAAAAGTTTACATCCACCATAATATCAAAATTTAGAAAATAATAATTTTTTCAGAGATCTTTTGTTAACGCGCAAAACCAAGGAGCTTAACGATTTAACCCAATTTATATTGTTTCATGGTCCTCAAACGCTATTTTTCCACATACTTCCATTGCTAATTAAAAAAAAAATGTTTTTTTCTCGACAAATCCTGACGTTTAATATGTTAAAGCTAAATAATAACGGAATACGTTTTAAAATTACCTTCATGTTTAGGATTTGACAATCCTGCCCTTATTTTCCCTTTTTTAAAGAACTTAGTTTTTTCCTTTTTCTCGGGTTTTCAAGTCCATTAAGAAAATTCAACTATTTGTTTTTAAAACTTAATTTTTTAGGTTAAAAAGTCCTACGATCTTATTTTTGGTTCGGAATTCATCTATTTTGTGTTAGAAAATCTATTATTTGGTTAAAAATTTAATTATTATTTTGAAAATACACCTTTTCGTTAAAGTCATATTTTTTGGTAAAAAATTCAACTATACTTAGTTGAAAGTGCAACTACTCTGATAAAAATTAATTTTTTTCGTTAAAGGTTCATATCTTTGGTTGAAGGTTTAACTATTCTGTTGAAAATTGGTTACCATTTTAGTTGAAAATTAATTTTTTTAACTGGAAGTTTAACTGTTCCATTTTTGTTTGAAAATTTATCTTTTTTAGTTAAATATTCAACTATTTGGTTGAAAATTCGTCTTTTTGGGAGAAAAATGTGTCTCTACTGTTGCAAATTTATCTATTTGATTGATGATTTATCTATGTTGTTAAAAATTTTGTCTTTTTTATTGAATTCAACTATTTTATATATTTTTTGTTGTTGAAAAGTAATTTGTTAAAATATTAATTTACTTATTCTATTTTGAGTCAAAAAATTAGCTTTCTTAACTAACAATTGAAATATATGGTTAAAAATGCATATGTTTTGTTCACAGTTTTATTGGTTTCTTAAAAATTCAACTAAAGTTTATTTAAGTCGTATTTTCAGGTCGAAAATTCATCTGTCTTGTTCAAAATCGACTTTTTGGCTAAAAATTTTACTATTTGGTTAAAAGCTCAACTATTTTGTTGAAAAGCACATAGTTTGTTGTTGTTGTTGTTGTTAAAAAGTAATTATTTAAACTATGAATTCATCTATTTCATTTTTTTGTTGAAAAATGATCGCTTATAATTGAAAATTCAACTATTTGGTTAAAACTACAACTATTTTATTTAAGTCATATTTTCTGGTCAAAATTCATATTTTTGGTTATAAATTCATCCTTTTGGTTTTAAGTTCTTCTTTTATGGTAGAAAAGTTATTTTTCGTGGTTGAAAATGAACATTTTGGTTGAAAATTCAATTTTTCGTGTTGAAAATGAAACTGTTTTCTAACACATTTGTCTTTTTGCTTAAAAATTTCACTATTTGGTTAATAATTAATTTTTATTATTGAAAATTCGTATTTTTTTAGTTGTAAATTTAAATATTTTAATAAAAATTATACATATTTTGACTGGAACTCGTGGGAGTTTAAAGCGTTTCATATTGAATTCAATATGGTACCTACAATAACTATATTTACAAGAAATTATTCCCCTATTTTATTTAAAAATGTCCAATAATAGGAAAAGTAAATGCAATTATTAAGTAATTTTAATGTAAAGAAATTTTTGAAATTTTAACTTTAGAGGGTTTTTTATTTTATGTATAATATATCATACTCAAGGAATTCTTCCTTGCTTAATTTTTTCTTATCGTTTTTTCCTCCTCGCAAATCGTTAGTAAAGCTGAGGACACACATGAAATATATAAATACACTCGATATAAAGTTTACACAAGAATTACACTCTCTAGATATGCTGGAAACATATGTACACTTGAATACTGCAAATATGGAAATTTCAACCTGAATGAACTTTTTACTTATCTTGTATAAAAAGAACATTCTTAATTGGAAAATTTATAATCCAGAGAGACAGAAAATCAGCTACATTCAAAATATCTTTAAATATTTAATATATTTATTATATTAATAGGAATTGTATATACATGTATGATTAAAAATTATAAAGAATTTTTTGTCTATACTCATTTCATATTTAATAGCATCAGCTAATCTGAATATGCTGAATAACATCGTGCAAGAATTCAAATTCTTATTCAATGATTTTTACAGCATATTTATGAAATGAATGTGCTGACGATAACTCAGGATTTTTCCTCGTGTTGCTGCTGAAGCGAATTCTTCCCAAATTTGTAACAAATATTGATTATTGAATAAAGATTCTGGCTTGAATTTATTTATCCCGCGATAGCAAAAGATCGACCTTCTGAAAAAATTATCTTTCAGGTACTAAACGAATTGTTTTATACAACTATTCTAATTAAATTATATGATTTTCCATGCTCTAAAAACTTGTTTATATATTTTTATTCTTATATTATGAGAAAAATAAATAATTGTTGTTATTGATGATTATATTATTATGAATTTAAAATGTTTGTCAATGAAAATAAGCCCTTATTTGGATTTGATTTACTTTCATTTTATTCCAAAGATGATTTTTCTACCATATAAAAGACGAATTTTCTACCAAATATATGAAATTCTCAGTCAAATTGTTAAATTTTCGACTAGAAAAGGTAAATATTTAATTAAAAATTTCATCTTCGAACAAAAAATTTAAATGTTACATTTTCAACCAAAGAGATGGCTTAAGATAAAATGATAAATCTTCAACAAACAAAAAAATAAATTTAAAACAAAAGGATTGAACGTAATTTTTTAAAGCAATAGCTAAATTTTCAACAAATTAATTAAACTGTTTAGAAATTTTTGTGTGTGTGGATGGATAGGTTTAATAACCATTGTGTTTAAAAATAGAAGGCGCTAAATATATGTACGTAATAATAATCGAGTGGAAATAGCGGTGGACTTAGCACCGTTTAGCTTTCCCTGGCATTATAAATATAAACGGTACATACATTCTAAAAAAACGATATTAAATAAATTTTTATTTCTTTCATAAATAAATTATTTTATTTAACAGAAAACGAGAAAATTTGTCGTAATAGTGCAACAGTTTCTCATTTTGATAATATCTTCAGTCGTTAAATACTTTTAGCAGTCCTATAATTGTCGTCGAATTGTTAAAAAATTTAATATTTGAGTATACTTCAATCATTTTCCTTTGAATGATTAACATGTTTGAATACATCAAAATTTTAATTGTTAATTTTTCACTGAGATAGCTGTAAAAGAGCTGTTTCTAATTTACAAAGATATTAGTAATAATCCAGTTCATTTGAACGTTCGGAACTTCAAGCATATAGAAAGTATGATTTATAAAGAAAAATCAATTTCGTCAAAAAATGGACTTTGCCCCCCTTAACTTTCCCTGATGCAGTTGAAGATACGTTGCTTAAGATACGGTATCCAACTATATTTAAATTAAGTAGTTTCAAAATTTAAATGTCCAGAATACTTGACAACTTCAAATTGATTGTTGGGAAATACATTGAAGTGTTTAAAATTGAATAATTACAGATTAAAGTTGTTTTGTTGAAAATTTAAAACGATAAAATTATTATAATTTAAATATGGAAGCTTTGTCCATTATAAACGGTCGATATTTTTTAAAGAAAAAATCACTATATGAACTTTTCTCAAGGAAAAGACAACATTGAGCCATATTATTTTAGATTTTATCAACAAAATAAATAAAATTTAATTAATCTATGCGTATGAAATCTATATTAATCTCTTTCCTCTATTCCCCTCCTTCCTGTTTTTCAAAGAATTCCTTCTTTTCCCCCTATTCTAAATAAATTTCTCTTTTTTTTTCTTGGTTTTTTTGCTTAATTGATTGAGAAGTAATCTTTTTTGGGTACACATTTTATTATTTAGTTGCAAAAATGACATGACAAAAATTTGAAATGATTTGAAGTTTTTTTTAGAAGATTTCAAAAGATTCCATAAAGATTTCAATGATTTCAAACGAATATTAAATAAAAGGATCTTAAAAGATTTTACAAATAAAGATTAGACACAAATTTGGCAAATTAAAGCCAACAACGTACATCAATTATTTCAATGATTTCATGAACATTTTACAAAGATTTCACAGAAATTTCAAGATTTCACAAAGATTGTAAATACTTCAACAGATTTTAACGAATTCAAAAAGATTTAAAAAAGATTTTACAAAGAAAGAAAGACTTCACAAAGATTTAAAAACATTCCCAAATTATTATTATTATTAGTATTATACCTTTAAGCCGTTCCCCTCTCGGGGAATTTGTTTATTTATACCTATTTATGACCCTGTTCAAAGAAAGGTCAAAATACTAGGTAACCTGGCCTTCATTAACATACGTTTTGTAATAGATACTGAAATGTCAGTTTCGTCTATTAGAAATAGAGAGCGTATGCTTAAAACTATCAACAATTTTTATTTCCGCTTGAGGGCCAACAATCTACATAAAATTCCCTTCTCTTATCTTTTGTAGCTATACAGACATTATGTGACCATTACGAAACTTGCTTACATAATGCTCAGCAAATTGACGGAAAAGTGGAAGCGTACGTCGTTACTGTCAAAAAAATGTAATGTATCATAACATCAAATCATCAATGTCTGAACGTTATAAACCTTGAAATCTGGAGGCCATAAATACGTGCGTAGTAAAAGCTTAAGAGGAGAATTATTTTTAAGACCTATCGTCATTCCAAGTACATTTAGTCATTTACTTACTTTCGTATTGTGTATTTATGCGTTACAGTGTGTAAATTTATATTTAATGCTACTAACCTTTCCAGCCAGCTCTACTACTATACCTTTCTGCTATAAAAAGATTTTTAATGAATATAAATTATTATTCTTGAAAACCGGTTCATACTTCAGCATCAAACATTTTCAGGGATCACGTTTTACTTTGAAAATCTGAATTAGTAGAAAACTACTAATTGGTAGTATGTTTTTACTAATTCAAATAGCGCCGATTCGTTTGTTGAAAATTTTTTTTTTTTTAGAAAATACTTATGTTCATATTCAACTTTTTAGCAGTTTATTTCACCATTTTTTTAATTCGCGTTTTTGTTTTTATTTTACTGGTAGAAAATCCGTTTTTTGTTGTTTAAAATAATGTTTTTAATTTTAACTGTAACTATTCCACTTTTAATTGAAAACTTAGCTTTTTAATTGAAAATTCGACTATTTGGTTAACAAATAAACTATTTATTTGAAAAATTAACTAGTTGATGGAAAAGTAACCGATGTATTTTGTTAAAATTCGTTTTTTTGGTAAAAAATTAATCTTCTTCTTAAAAAATTCATCTTTTGGTTGTAAACTTAACTATATTTTGTTCAAAATTAACTTTTTTAATAATTGAAAAAGCAACTGTTCCATTTTTATTGTAATCTTATATTTTTTTCTTGAAAATTCCACTGTTTGGTTAAAATTCATCTCTCTTGATTAAAAATGATCTTTCTTGGTCGAAAGTTTAACTCTTTTGTTGAAAATTCGTGCTTTTGGATTAAAAATTAATCCGTTTTGGAAAAGAGTCATCTTTCTTTATTGAAAATGTATCTTTCCTTCTTTTTTATTTAAAATTCAAATCTTGTTTCGTTGAAATACGAAATATTACATTTTTCGTTGAAAATTCATCTGATCTGTTTGAGAACTAAACTTTACTTGGTTAGAAATTAAACTGTTTTGTTGCAAATTTCTTTATTTTGTTGAAAATTCAACTATTTTTTTAAAGGTGAACCAACAAAATGTTTGTTGGTTCAACCATAGAATATTTTAGATTTGTTTTAAACAAATATTTTGGTATATGGATTTTTGGTTGATTCAAAAAGAATTTACTATTGATTATTATTATTAATACTGTAATACTGTCTTGAAAAGTAACTTCTTTCGTAATGCATTTACTTCTGAATAATCATCATGTTATTCTTGATTTATATTCATTTATTTAACACGTGGAGCTGACAATACATCCATCTGTAAAAATGGCTTGTTAAACAAAAAGATACATAAATACACTCATGCATAAATGCGTCTTTGCATATCATTATGCAATTGATAATTTGTTTGGTTTTTTTGCTGAAAATTAATGTTTTCAACTGAACATGTAATTTATTTTATTTTTGACTAAAACGTTGTCTTTTGTCAGTAGAAACTTCAACTATTTTGCTGAAAATTCATCTTTTTGGGTAGAAAATTAACTTTCTTGGTTCAAAATTCAAATATATATATATATATATATATATATATATATATATTGTTTCTTGAAAATTCATATTTAATGGTGGAAAATTAAACTCTACTTCGTAGAAAGTTGACTCACTTTGTTAAAAAATCATTTTTTATTTTATTTTATTGAAAATGGACCTTTTTCAATTGAAGAATTAATTACTTTATTTAACTAAGTAAATATTTAGTTGGAAAGTCCTTTTTTGGTTAAAAATTCATTTTTTAACTAAAAGTGTAACTTTCAAATTTTGGTTAAAAATCTACTTTTTGTTTGCAAATTCAACTGTTTTACAGAAAAATTATCTTTTGGCTTGAAAGTGTACTGAAAATTAAAATGTTCCATTTTGGGTTAAAAAATCGTCTTTTTATTTTTAAATTAAACTCATTTCGTAGCAAGTTCCTCTTCATTGTTTGAAGTGTCAACTGCATTACATTTTTTGAAAAGTCACTTTTGTGGGATGAAAATTTCAACTATTTTGCTACTAATTAAATTTTTTGAATAAATTCAACTCTGGTTGAAAAGTGAATTATTTTGTTGGACATTCAAGTATTTTGATTAAAAGTCATCTATGTTCTTTAAAATACGTAAATCAATTACAACAATTTTTATTTTATAATATGAAATTGTATTGTTTTATTCTATTCATAAAAGATTCTACGTCTGTGAAAAATCGGGGTAAAGTCAGGACATAATATTGAAAATGAAGTTTTCCGGCTACCTTGAAAAAGAAAACTTTTTCCTGAAGGAAAAGTTTATTACTATAGTGATGAAATTTAATAATTTTTGTATTTATAAAAATATTTGAAAATGTTCAAAAGATTGTGTCAATTTTTATAGCAAGTTGAGAACTAATTTGATCAAAGCTGTAAAATTTAGATATTTAAGTATACCTATGTTACAATATTTTATCGTAAGAATGCAACTTTGACGCAAGGCACGTGCCAACAACTAATTCTTTAACTATTGAAGAGTTATCAAACGCGATAAACCAATCACCTTGACTTTGTAAACAATCTCAATGTACGCGAAGAACTTGGAAAATTATTTCTATAAATACGAATTTTACGATGCGTTTTATGAACAATATTTCAAATATCGCACGGGGAAAAAGTTGACTGAAGTACAGCATTTTTTTTTAACCTGAAAACTGATTCGATGAGGACATCATGGAACCTAACAAATTTCCTTCACAAACGAATTTGAAAAATTTACATTTGGAAGATGTGCAAAATTGATGTTTTCTATTAAAAAATTTTTATAAATTTAAGAAAACGGAATACTCATCTCATAAAGTGTAAATCTGTCTCAAATAAAAATACAATTCTTCATGTTAGTTATCAATGAGTAAAGTAATCTACTGCTATATATTTTTTCCGTGCAAGGATTTTTCAATTTATTTTAATAATTTGAAGGAATCAAAACTTTTTTTCAAAAGATTGAAGCCTTTTTTAAACTTCCAAAGATTATTTAAGATCTTTAAAAAGTTTGAAGTGATTTAAAAAAGTTGTAAATATTGTAGGAACTTGAGGTATTTCAAAAAATTCAAGACATTTTTAAGAGACTTTAACATTTTTTTTAAAGAATTCCCAAGGATTTAAATGATTTTATGGGGTTTAAACAAATTTTCGGGGGGGTTATTTTGAAATATTTCAAGGGTTTTTAGTTTTTATAAGATTTTCGAGTATTTCAATAATTTTAAGTGATTTTTATATCTCTCAAGGTATTTTGACAAAGTTTTAGAAGGGCAGAATATATAATCAGATTTCTTGAAATTTCACAGGATTTTATAATAATTTAAAGGGATTAAAAACGATTATTCCGAAACATTGAAGTATTTCAAAGGATTTTAACGATCCGAAGAGATTCAAAAATGTTTCAAAGTTGAATATTTTGAATATTTGCATTAAAGACTCTTCAATATTTAATTTATGTATTGAAAAATTGTGAACTTCTAAAAAATCTCCCAAATTAAAGAAATTTAAACTGTAAATCAAAGTTCTACCATTTTGAAGATTTACAATTCAGAATTCTAGATTTTGCAAAAATAAATATAGAATTGCAAATTACTCAATTTTCAAGATTTATATTTTAATAAAGTATGTAATTTTCAAAGTTTTTTTTAATGGTTCTATTTTTAAGATTTGCAACATTAAAAACTCTTCAATTTTAAAGATTTAAAATTCAAAGATCCTCAATTTTGAAGAGTTAAAATACAAAATTCTTTAATTTAAAAAATTTATAATTGAAAATTATTCAACTTTCGCGATTTGTATCTTCAAGGTATGTAATTTATAACATTTTTTTTCTTTTGAATGGTTTAATTGCGAAGAAAGCGTAAATTTTGTATTTTTTTTCAATTGAAGACTCCTCAATATATAATTAATATAATAGAAAATTATGTAATTTTGAATTATTATTTTTCTAATATCTTAATTTATTAAATCTTATTTGGTAAATATTCGTTAATGAAGATTTAGAATTGAAAAATATTCAATAGTGAAAATTAAAAATTGAAATTTATTAAATTTCAAAGATGTATAAATAAAAATTCTGAAATTTTGAGAAGATCCAAGAGTTTTAAATTCTAAAAAATATTCCAATTTAAAGAAATTTCAAATGTAAATCATCGAAATTACAGAATAATTTCTAATCGTAAATTTTCAAGTTTTGAAACTTCAAGTTTAATTTTAATGATAAGCTATTCAAAGTTCTATAAGTTTGAAGATTTATAATGGAGAATTCTTGAATTTTTGAAAATATTTATAGAATTGAAAATTATTCAATTATCAAGATTTATATTTTTATATTGTATGTAATTTTGAACGTTTTTTTAAAAATACATAATCTCAGTTAGAAAATGCATGTATCTGATAAAATAATACGACCTTGTAATATTTTTTATAGCAACTTCGAGCTTTCTAAAAATGTGAATAATTTGCAAGTTCCTGTAATTAATGTTAAAGGAATCAGCTACCGGAAGTGTGCGTACTCGAATTGTAAAAAACGTTTGAAGTAACATACTTTCATTAATGACGATTCTACTAATAAAAAGTTGACTTTATGCATTTTTTGCATCTGATCTCTATACTAAAGACCGAGTTAAAGACGAATTATTCTGATCAAAACACTTCAATGTATTCTAAAACCGTAAAGAATTTAGTAACAAAACTAATTATATAAAATGTTTATTATTCTTATAAATAATATTATATTAATCGTTCATTAAATAATTATTATAATAATATTAGTAACCAGGATTCTGTGAGAAAACAACTTAACGGAATATGCTTAAGGTAAATCCTTCAAATCCACCTCACTTTTTACAAACTGCACTACGCAGGTGGAATCAGAAATGATTATTACTGGTTTAGTCGTCACTCGACGCTGAGAACAAAGGCAAGATGTCACGTTCTCTAGAGACAAAGATGAACATTATTTTATTTAAATTTGGTGCCTGATAGTTCTATCTGAGATTAAGTATATCTTTGATAGAGATTTTAATTTTCTTCTTATTATTATTAATAATAATACAAATAAAGTCAAATTCCCGCATAAGAAATTCTAATTTTGTTTCTAATTTCAAGATAATATTAAAGTTTATAATTCAGTTAATTCTTTTTAATAATAAAAGTCTACTGTTATAATTTAATAATAATAATAATAATAATAAATCTTTATTGAGTTCACTAAAAAGGGTGTGTACATGGTGATCAGATATAACATATGAACCCAAAGGGCGAGGTACAGCTTAAAGCTGTAGTATTCAGCTCTTTTGGTTAAAAATTCTGCTATTTTGTTGAAAATTCCTTTTTTTAGTAGAAAGTCCATTTTCTTAACTGAACATATAACTGGTCCATTTTTGGCAAAAAATTTATATCTTTTAGTCAAAAATTCCTCTATTAAAATTTTCATCCAGAAACTATGAAAACTATGAACTATTTTATTAAAAATTCATTTTATTGATTTAAGATTTCGCTATTTTGTTGAGAATTCTTGTTGTTGAAAATTGATATATTTTACTTAAATTCGTCTTTTTTGGTAGAAGTTTAATCTTGATTGAAAATTTAAATAGTTGGTTGAAAGTTGAACTACCTTGTTAAAAATTCATTTTAGTAATTGAATATCTATCTGTTTGTTTTAAAATTTAAATATTTTGTTGAAAATTAATTTTCTTTTTAGTAGAAAATTAATTTTCCCAACTGAAAATTTAACTAATGCATTTCTGGCAGAAAATTGATCGCTTTTAGTTTAAATTCAACTTTAAAATTTTTTTTTGAAATTTTTATTTTTTAAATCTATGTCTTTTGTTCTAATTTTATCTTTTTTGTATAAAATTAATCTTCTTTATTGGAAATTCAATTGCTTGGTTGAAATTATAACTTTTTTCTTAAAAATTCATCTTATTTTTTGAATATCCATCTCTTTTGTTGAGAATTTAACTATTTTCTTGAAAATCCTTTTTTTTGGTTGAGAATAAATTTTTTTAACTGAAAATTTAAATATTCTATATTTTTTTAATAATTGATTTTTTTAGTTTAAAATTCAACTTTTTGGGTAAAAATGAACTTTTTTTAAAATTTACATTTTTGGTTTGAAAATTCGTCTGTTTTGTACTTGTACTACCTACTTTTTTTTAAATCAACTATTTTGTTGAAAATTCATCTTTTTAGCTTAAAAACTTTTATTTCAAATTTATGTCTTTAGGTTGAGGATTCAGCCATTTTTGTTGAAAATTCGTCATTTTTTGTTGAAGTCATATGTTTTTTTATTTAAAATGAAAATATATTCGGTTGAAATATCAAATATTATATTTTTTTGTATTGAAAATTCAACTCATTTAAAAAATTCGTTTTCTTGGCTTGAAAATTCAACTATTTTTTTGGAAACTCATCTGTGTGTGGTTGAATTTTATTCTTTTTTGTTTGTA
>JAWWLR010000148.1:16297558-16308895 GCA_035041075.1 Acraspis erinacei | reverse complement strand
ATTTGAACTACTTAGTTAAATATTACACTTTTCAAGTCATCCTTTTTGGAAAAAATGCAACTGTGTTTTTTTTTGCAAAATTCGTTTTTCCAAATAGAAAATTCGTCCGGCTGGATTGAAAATGCATACTTATTTTTTTATAGAAAAGTTCTTGGTTAGAAATTTATCGGTCAAGAATGAAAATTTAAATCTCTTCTAAATAGTTCCCTGTTTTGGTTTAAGGATTCAAATATTTGTTAAAACATGTAACAGTTCGTAGTTGAAGTTTAATATTTTTGGTTTGAAAATTTAATTATTTGGTTGAAAAATCATCTTTCAGGTTTCAATGCCAGCTGTTTTCTAAAACATTCTTTTTTTTAGGTTGAAAACTCAACTCTTTCGTTGAAAATTCAACTATTTTCTTGAAAATGTAATCTATTTTGACTTGAAATCTGAATCCTTTCCTATTGAATTCAATATCTTACCTATATATTAATTTTATTTCACAAAATTCCCCGCCCCCCTATAATTTCCCAATTTTGGTGTAAGTTTTGTGTTTTATTTTAGGTGTCTTTTACCTGATCTTTATACCCTCCAAGTTTAAAAATAGTTTACAATTAAATATTATTAATAAAATTTTGTTAACTAAGTTGTTCAATATTCTCTCTTCTTTCTTACAAATTTTTTTATTTAATTGATAAATTTTTTATTCAAGCTGAAATTTTTGGGATAAAAAATAAAAAATAGATGTTGAACTTTAGCTAATTAATTAATTTTATTAATAATTAATTAATTAATTAATTATTAATTAATTTTATTAATAATTAATTAATTAATTAATTAATAATTAACTAATTAATTTAGCTAAATTAATGAAAAAATTAACTTTTTTTAAAGCACGATGGACCTTGCCTCTGACGGACGTGCTATCAGCTTCTTATGGAAACGAGTGGATTCCCGCAATGAATAATATTAAGGAAAAAGAACCACCAACAACACCGACGTCGCCAAATGTGTCCTCGACAAGTTTTGTTTTGCATTACGCATCCACTGAACCAAAAAGCAAATGGAGACATCACAGTGTCACTATGAGCCATACCGATCCTAGACAAATTGCTTCTTGGGTGAAAACAATCCGAAATTGCCTAAATGGTCTGTAAAAATCAGCATTTTTTTATTCCATAGTTAGTATTTTTTAAATCCTGATTCTTATTTGTCAACTAAATATAAATATTTGT
The DNA here is from genome assembly GCA_035041075.1 of Acraspis erinacei. Lineage (NCBI taxonomy): Eukaryota > Metazoa > Arthropoda > Insecta > Hymenoptera > Cynipidae > Acraspis > Acraspis erinacei. The sequence goes on along the minus strand of JAWWLR010000148.1, from coordinate 16,307,678 downwards.
TAAAGTTTAGTTATTTACAGTAAGCTAAAAATAATAAAAATCGGGTAGTAATTTATATAATTTGTAAAAGTTTATAAATCCATTAAGAAGATTATTATTCTCGGGTTTCCAGTTAATTGTTTCTAATTAAAAAGTGTACTATTATATTTTTGGTTTAGCATCCATCTCTTCTGAGTCAAAAATCTACTATTTGGTTGAAGATTGAAGTATTTTCTTGAAAATTCCTTTTTTTTCAGTTGAAAATTAATTTTTTTGATTAAAAATTCAAGAAAATAAAGAAAATCCTTCACTTACAAATTTTGGATTTTAGTTTTTAAGCATACATTTTTTATTTAAAGAATTTTGAAATGCAGTTTTAATGACTTAAAAAATTAAAATTTAGTATCGTATAAATCTACAATTTTGGATAAAAAAATCTTTTTATTTGATTTAATGTAAATATAAAATATGATTTGCAAAATTGAACTATGCATTAAGGATTAGCAAGTGAATAATAATTGATTTTACAAGACGATTCGGAATCAGCTCGAAATTTAAGAATCTCCAGATTTTAACTTTATTTTTAATTTTAATCCCTAGAAAAAATTCGAGTAAGTTGAAGAGATATTTAGAAGGTCTGAAAAGATTCCAAACTAATTAAAAATTTGAAATTACTTAAAATAATTCAAACTGCGTGTCTGCGTATATCGACAAAATTCGGTTATTTGTAACGAAATTTATTTGTAAATAGCCAGGGTTTTTTTTTAAAAACGAATAATTTTAAAAGATGTTTAAAAGTTCAGAAAATTTTTTTTAAATAATTAAGTTTTTGAATGAATGTAAAAAAAACCTGTCGATGTTTCAAGTCTTTTAACGTAAAATTCCGAAGTCTTTTAAGGATTTTAAAACTATTTAAAAGGAAAATAATTAAACTTTTAATTTAAGAAGTGTTCATTTTATAACAAAAATTTAATCGTTTCATTTAAAAAAATTTTCTTTAGCTTAAAACTGATTAAAATTATTTGCAGCTCAGTTTTTATTACTTCAAATTGAAAATTTTTCTAATTTAGATACCGAGAAATGACCGGGAATTTTTTATGTGATTAAAACGACCACCCTGAATATTTTATTTTTTAATGTTCTTTACCGAAAATTTAAATCTTCCATTTTGAACGGAAAGTTGATAGTATTTTTAAATCCTAATTCAAAACTTAGATAGTTAGAGTACGTTAAAAATAATGAAAAATGGGTACACTGAAAGAAGTTTATATAATTTGTATAAGAGTTTATAAATCCATTGAGAAGATTATTTCTCACAGAGAAAATTTATGCAATTCATTCGGCCTGACTTGGAAAAACAGAATAATATTTTTCCAGTTAATTCTTTTCAATTGAGAAGTTTACTATTATATTTTTTATTCAGCATTTATCAATTTCGGTTCAAAATTCTACTATTTATTTGAAGACTGAACTATTTAGTTGAAAATTAGTTTTCGTAACTAAAAATTTATCTTATTGATCTTTGGCAGAAAATTGATAGTATTTTAAAAATTCTGACACAAATCTTAAAAATCTTCTTGCAAATATTGTTCATTGAAAATACATAATAAAATTTTATTTTTGTCAACTAAATAAAAATACTTTTTAAATTTTGGTTACTTAAAATATGTTAAAAGTAAAAAAACGCACAGTAATTTATACAATTTGTATTTATGCATCCACCGAGAAGATTATAATTTTCAGAGAAAATTATGTCTTTTGGTTTTATTGAAAATTATTAACTATTTTATTGCATATTTTGGTTTTTCTTGTTTTTTTGAAATCCTGATTCTAAACTTAAAAATGTTTCTGCAAATTTTATTTTAATGCAAATATCTAATAAAACTTTATTTATGTTATCTAAATAAAAATATATTTTAAATTTCATATAATTTGTGTAAAAGTTCATAAATCCTTTGAGAAGATTATTTTTCATGGCCAAAAATAATGATTAGAAATAATTTATTCGGCCTAACGTAGAAAAACAGAATAATATTTTCCAGTGTTTGATTAGTTAATGTGTTATTCTAACACGAAAACAAGATGACGAATGAGTAGATTTTGCGATACTTCCTCCCGGTACCATACTACTAACCTACAATATTGATTTTTTAGTCTTTCGAAGCAAAGACATCGAAAGGACTACATTTAGCTCAACCTCAATGAATTTAAAAACATTGAATAAAGATTTAGAATCTTAAGGACTAGAGAGTTTTTTAAGTTGGGCAGCTTCAAAAAGTTAAAAATTATTTTTAAAATATTTGGTTACACTTTTTACCCTTAGTCTGTGAATAAGAAGGAATTTTTATCTGTATTTTTTTGAACAGCTTCATTTTTTAAATTAAAATTAATTATTTTCACCGAATATTTTAGTTTTTAAAAATAGTTCAGAATTTTTTTTCAGTTTAAATCGTATATGAACCGAAAATTAAGAGAAAATATTACAATATTTATCAATTTTAAAGCGGCCGTAGGTCAGGGAAAACCTGGAAATGAGGGAAAAGTCATGAATGTAACAATTTTCATTTTAGTTTGAAATTTTGTAATTCTGTTTGTAAAAGACTCATGTTAAAACGTTTACCGGCTACCTTGATATAATATTCTTGTTAGTAATTTATTTTATTTTCCTAGTAATTCTATTTCTTTTTTTCCAGTTGCTTCTTTCTGACGAATATATTTTTAGTTAAAGCATTTATTTTTAATGTTGAAAATTTAACTATTTTGATACGAAATTATTTTTTTTTGTTTCAAATTCATATTTTGATGTTAAAAATTATTTTTTGTTTAAAAATTCAACTATTTTTTGAAAATTCGTCTTTTCTGGTTAAACTCATCTGTTTTTATTTAAAATTAAAATCTTTTTTGGGTGGAAATTGAATTCCTTGTTTGCAGATTGAAAAACTTTATTAACACATTTTTTTAGGATTCATCATTTTAGTTGAAAATTCATCTCTTTGGTTAAAAAAATTAACTATTTTATTGGATTTTTGACTGAAAATTTAACTTTTCCCCTTTTGGTTGAAAATATATCTTTTTTAGTTAAAATTTCATGTATATTTTTGAAAATTCGTTTTTTAAAAATAAGAATTGATCTATTTCGTTTTCAAATTAAACTGTTTGTTTCAAAATTTTAATATTTTGTTGAAAATATATTTTCAGTTTTTGAAAATTCAGCTCCTTGGCCGAAAACTTAATTATTTTGTTGGCAATTTTTAAATTATCAATTATTATATTTTGCATATTGCATGTATGTATTTGAAAAAAAAATGAAAATTTGAAAAGAACTAAAAAGTGTAAGAATTTTATTTTTAATGTTTATTTTTGGATCATTCAAAATAATTATCACTCAACTTAAAGAATTGCACTGTGCATGCGATAAGTATAATAATCATTTAAAACGAAAATCTTTTGAACTTTTATCTTTAAAATTGGAAAATAGCACTAAAAAACTTTGCAATTTTGCTTGAGATTCAATTTAGAAATTTTTAAAAATATTTAGATTTGGGAAAGAAGCAACGTTTGAACAGAGAAATCTTTTGATTTTTAAATTTGGAAGTCAAACTTTAAAAAGGATATAAAAAATATCTTTTACTTTCCTAAATGAATGAAAGTATGATATGAATATTAATGTTAAAAATTTAATAAAATATTTCAGGTTTCACTCATAGGCCAAGAAAAGTTCTCGTTTTCGTTAACCCTTATGGTGGGAAAAAGAAGGGCCTTAAAATTTGGGAAAAGAAGGTTCAACCCTTGATGATAATTGCAGGAATTGAAACTAAATTAATAGTCACTGAAAGGGCAGGTCACATTCGAGACACTCTTCTCACAACCAGTTTGGACGACATTGATGTAAGTCAGCCTATTTTGATTATTAAAATAATATTATAAAAAAGTTATTACTATAATATATTTTTACCATCTAAATTCTTAAAAATTAGTTTGAAATACGATATTGTAAAACTTTAGAGTACATATTACTCTGAAAACAAAATCTTTAAATTATTTGAGAAAAAATCAAAGCCTACTGGGACTCGAACTCAAGTCTTTCGAAAGTCAGGGAATTTTTTATAAATTGATGTTTCAAAAATCACAAATGTTTGGTTTAAAAGTAATATGTTTTGGTTAAGGATTCAAGTATTTTTTGAAAATTCGTATTTTTTGGTTGTATTCAAATGTCTTTTTTTGTTGTAAAAAGTAATTTTTAGATTTTTTTGAAAAATATTTTTTGTTCGTTCAGAATTTAAGTATTTTATTAAAAATTAATATTTTAAACTGAAAAATTCACTACTTGGTTAAAAATGCATGTATTTTTTTCAACATTAATCTTTTTTGGTGGACAATTAATCTTTTTGACTTGAAATTGATCTTTTTTATTCAAAATTCATTTTTTTTTTGTTGAAAGTGAGTTTTAAAAAATTGGAAATTATTGTTTTAACTGAAAATGTAACTATTATATTTGATTTGAAAATATTTCCTTTATTTAATCTTCTTTGTTAAAAAATTAATATGTTTGATTAAAAATTTATTTTACTTGGTGGATAATTAATTTTTTGTACTGAAAATTTAATTGTTCTATTTTAAGTTGAAATTTGTATTTGTTTTAGGTGAAAATTCAACTATTTTATTTTAAAATTCGAGTTTGTTTTGTTGAATTTTTATTCTTACTTAGATATTAAACTATTATACTTTTGATTGAAGATTTATAGTTTTTATATTGAAATTTACGTATTTGTTGAAAAATTGTCTATTTGGTTACAAAATTCATCTTGTGAGTTGAAAATTCAACTATTTGATGAAAAATTATTTTTTTGGTTGAAGATTCATCTTCTTTGTTAAAACATCACTTCTTTGGTTGACAATCTAACTATTTTTTAAATTATTTCTTTTAAATTAAGAATTTTAACTGAAAATATTAATATTTTTATTTTTCCTTGGAAATTTTTCGTTTTTAGTTGAAAATTCATTTATCTTGTTGGAAACTCGTCTTTTTAGATTGCAAATTCAATTCTTTTGATTGAAAAATCACAATTTTGATAGATTCTTTTCTTTACGGACCCTCATTTATTAAGGATTCAACAATTGGTAGAAAAGTAATTTCATTAGTTGAAACTTCACATTTTTCCTTAAAAATTTGTTGCTTTGTTTGGAAATTGAACTATTTTGTTAAAAACTCGTTTTTTTGTTAAAAATTTATTTTTCTAAATGAATATTTAACTAATATATTTCTGTTTGAACATTTAACTTTTTAGTTTAAAATTCATGTATTTTGTTTAAAATTGGTCTATTTGGTTGAAAATTTAAATATTTTGTTGAAAATTCATTTCCTTAATTTATTAGTTTTAACTTAAAATTTATATATTTCATTTTTGTTTGAAAATTGATATTTTTTAGTTGAAACTTAATTCATTTTGTTGAAAAATAGTATTTTCGGATTGAAATGTCAATTATTTTGATTGAAAATTTAACATTTTGGATGAGATTTTTTGTCTTTACTGACTGAAAAATCTCTATTGGTTAAAAATTTAACTCCTTTGTTGGAAATTCCTCTTTTATGTTTGAATTTTTGGTTCAAAATTTATTAATAAAATGTTTAAATAATGTAGGTATATTAGGGTGGTTTCCAAGTTTTCATTTCCTAAAAAAGAAAATCCGTAATTTTTTTTTCGAAATTCAAATATTAACACGGGCCGCCGGGCACTTAAAAATCCTATTTAATCAAGATGTAGAAATTTTGTATTTTCAAAAAATTTAATTTTTAGTTTAAACTTAACTTTAGTTTAAAATATGACCCAAAAATAAAAAAAATCTACATTTTTACGTATTATTGTTAATTTTTAGCAATTTCTGCATTTTTTAAATAAAAGTAATTACTAATCGACATTTTGAATATTTCTAATTAGTTTTTAAACAATTTGTAATTGTTTAAATAATTGTAACCTTATTCGACATTTATTTCTTTCCGAATAATGTACCAAAAAAATCGTATTATCTGCATGAAATGCGATAGTCATTGTTTCGAGAAGTAAATTTTTTTTAAACAATATGAGATTATTAAAAATATTTATTGCTTATTTTCAAAATATCTAAAACTTGAGGCAGAGATGCCCACTTTTTTCAACTTGGTTCCCTATGCCACTTTTTGATAAATAATTACATTATTTTGATAAATTTCTTCTGATCTTTAGCGAATTTCTATTTGATCAACAATTATTGTTTGCTTAAGCAGTTGTCTTTCGAAAACTTTTGAAAAATAATGTAAAATGGAACGTATACAATTTTTTTCTGACTGTATAGTGTATAGAAAGAATATATTAACCTTTTTTTAATTTTTTAAACAAATTGAATTTGTTTAAGCAATTTTTTCCCCCAAAAATATTTAAAAATCATATTTTATGAATTAAAAATAATATTTAATGTTTTTGAGATTTAATAAATCCCGCTAAAAGCTGTATGTTATTGTTGATCCAATTAATCATTTTTTTTAAATTCTATTTCAAATTGAGTATGAATGGTTTATTTATAAAAATATCTTTCTATACACTATAAAGTCAGAAAAATAATTGTATGTATTCCATTTTCTAATATTTTTTTTTAATTATCGAAAAAAACTGCTTAAGGAAATAAAAATTGCTTAATCGAATAGAAATTTGTTAAAAATTAGAATAAATGTCTCAAAACTATTTAATTATCAAAGAAAAAGTAGAATAAGATATAATTTTAAAGCAAATGTGGACATCTCTGACTCAATTTTTAGAAATTTTAAAAATAAACAATAATTAATAGTTTAAATAATTAAATAGGGTTTTACAAAAAGTTACTGAATACAATTACCAACTATTACATTTAATTCACAAAATACGACTATTAAAAAAAATGTGGGGAATGAATAATTGTTTAATCAAGTTAAAATTATTTAAAAAATTAAAAATAGTTTAAAAGTCATAATAATAATATTCAAATTGTCCATTTTAGGATGGGGGGGGGGGTCAGGAGGGGTTAAGAATAAAAGTTAATTAATATTATTAATTTTCTACGTGCATGGTTGTTTTTATATCTAAAAGAACAATTTAGAACGGCATGGGTAAATACAAAATTGGTAATTGAAAAAGCAGAAAAATGTATAGAGTTCCTGAAAATAAAACCAAGAATCAATCCACCAAATTTGGATAATCACCATCAAATGTAACTTAAGAAAATATCCCCTTTAAAAAAGAATTTTTTTCTTTTTAAAAAAGTCTGGACAAAAAAAATGAGAAGGCAACAATAAAAGAACATATTTTTAAATATGTTAAATATGGTAAATATGTTCTTTTATTGCGATTTTATAATAATAAAAATAAAAAAGACGAAATAAATAAAAAAGTATAAGGAATGGGATTTGGTAGGTTGCCTTCTCTTTTTTCTTTCCTCATTTTAATTTTTCCCCAAAGCTCTTTTTATAAAAACAACAAATATTATTTTTTCTAAAGGGGATCTTTTTTAAATTAAATTTTATGGTGGTTGTCCAAATTTGGTCGTTGGATTCTTCGTTTTATTTTCATCAATTCTTTACATTAACTTAATTATTTTTTTCGTTAAATAGGATTTTGAATTTGATTTTAATCGAATTCGAATTTCTTAAATTTTAAGGAAGAAAAATTGAGGAAATTTCGAAATTGGGATTTTCTATCAACACTGAAAAAAGACCCAAAAAATTCTTGATTAAAAATGACTATTTAAAAATGTTTAGTCAGTGATATGCATCGGAGGAGATGGCACTTTCGCGGAAGTCTTCAATGGACTTGTTCTGAGGGCTGCCAAGGATCAGGAAATTGATGCCGATGATCCTAAGGCTATTTTGCCACCACCAATATTACCTGTAGGTGTCATTCCTGGCGGAAGTACTGACACAGTCGCCTACAGTTTGCATGGAACGACCGACGTACAAACCGCAGCGATTCATATTATTTTTGGTGACACTGCTGGTTTAGATCTCTCATCCGTGCATAGTAATGATTCCTTGCTCAGGCTATACGCTAGTGTAGTTAGTTATGGCTATTTAGGTGATGTGATGCTAGACAGTGAAAAATTTCGATGGATGGGACCTCAAAGATACGATTATTCTGGTAAATATCATTATCTGCACTTATCTTCAAATTTTATTACACTCTGGAAAATAAAACTCGAGAGAGTGCCGGATCTATTGGGGTCCGAGTTGTGTGAAAATTCAAATTTAATATATGAAAAATAGCTTTCTTTATACAAATTATTAACGGAAATTCATTGTTCATCCGTAAAATAGAGTCCAAGTGTCAGTTATTCAGTTTTTTATTCAGCTTATTCGTTTGAAAATTGGTTTTTGTTTTATTTTGAGTTAAAAACTGATCTGTTTCATTTAAAAAAAAAAAATACACGATTTGTTGACAATTTGTCCTTTTTAGTTGAATTCAATGACTTTTTATTTAAAATATTGTTTGGTTGAAATATCAACTATTAAATTTTACTTTGTTTGTTGAAGATTCATTTCGTGCTAGGGTGAAAATCAGTTTTTTCATTAAAAATTGATTTACTGAATTTCACTGTCCATTTTTTGTTAAAAATTCTTCTCTTTTAGTTTAAAAATGAATGATTTAGATGAAAAATCATGTATTTTATTGAAGATCTGTCTCTCTTGGTTTAAAATTAATTTTGATTCTCAATAATTATTCTTTTCGGTTGAAAACTTAACTAATTTAAAAAAATGCGTTTATATTTTCTTAAAAATTGATCTTTTCAGTTGAAAATTCAACTGTGTGTTTGAAAATTGACTTTTTTCAGAAAATTATTCTTCTTGTTTGTAAATTCATTTTCCTTTGGTTAAAAATTTAACTAGTTTTCAAAAATAATTTTTTTTAAATTAATTTTTTAGTTGAAAATTCGACTTCTTCGTAGAAAAGTCATCTTCTTGTTTGAAAAGTCATCTTTTTTGTAGAAAATTAATTAATTTTTCTTCATAATGTAAGTATTTTCTTGAAATCTCTTGTTTTTCGGTTAAAAATAATTTTTTGAACTGAAAATTAAACTATTTCATTTTTAGTAATAACTTTTTTTGTTGTTGCAAATTCATTTCTTTCGATGAAAATTGGACTGTTAAATTTATAATATAACTTTTTTTTTAAATTAATTTTTGAACTTAAAAATTAAGTATTTCATTTAAATTTCGTATTTTTTGTTTAAATTCAACTGTTTTGCATTTAATATTAAATTATTTAGAATCTTGTTTGCTCAGAATATCAACTATTACATTTTGTCGTTTGTTAAAAATTAAAGTTTTTTGTTGAATATTCATAATTTTAGTTGAAAATTTAAGTGTCTTCTAAAAATTCGTCTTTTTGACTTGAAAATTGAACTGTTTGTTTTTGGTTGAAGTTTAATATTTTTTTATTCAAAAGTAGTCCTGTTTATTGAAAATTCATCTTTGTTATTTAAAAATGTAAGTGTTTAGTTTAAAATGCAAATACTTTGTTGAAAATTTAAGTATTTTCTTAAAAATTCAACTATTTTGTTAAAAATTCGTCTTTTTGGTCAAAAATTTAACGGGTTTTTTCAGCAATCTTATTTTTTTTCTAGAAAATTCGTCCTTTTGGATTGAAAATTCATAGTTCTTTTATACAATTCGTTCTTTGACTTGTAGATTCAACTACATTTTTGTTTCAATGTGCTACTGTTCTTGGTGGAAATTTCATTTTGTTTGAAAATTTTTTTTTATAAATATATTTTAATAACCTTTTAGTTGATTTTCAACCCTAAAGATTATTTTTCTGCCAAAAAGACTAATTTCCAACAAATGACATGAATTTTCATCTAAAAAAAAACATTTTCAACCAAAATTAGAATAGTTAAAATGTGAGAAAAATAAATTTTCAAACAAAAAATTTAATTTTCAACTAATTTTTTATTAAAAAAAAAAGATTTCTTATCGAAAAATAGAAAAATAAATTTTCAAACAAAAAATTTAATTTTCAACTAATTTTTTATTAAAAAAAAAAGATTTCTTATCGAAAAATAGAAAAATAAATTTTCAAACAAAAAATTTAATTTTCAACTAATTTTTTATTAAAAAAAAAAGATTTCTTATCGAAAA
>JAWWLR010000148.1:16152785-16166212 GCA_035041075.1 Acraspis erinacei | reverse complement strand
AAATTTGCAAAAATGTTAATATTGTTTCTAATGAAAGAAATATTTTTGTAAAATATATAAAGTAAGTAGTCATACAGTTTCTATCAAATTTATTATATATGTATATATTCATTTTTTTATTTTCCTAAATATGAGATGTCTGATCTTTGATAAATGATTATTATCAAATTTATTTAAATTTGAGGAAAAAATTGAAATTACCATTATTTTTAAATTATTTTCTTAAATAATTGACTAAGTGCATTGTATCTGGTAAAAGAAGCCAGCTTCTTTTATACGTAATTCTGATAAATTTCCACCTATTTAAGGTAAAAATTGAACTATCATATAATTACCATCAAAATATGAAGAAATCAGATTATCTGCTCTCTGATTCTCGACGAAACAATAAAAAGTAGATAAAGTAGGAAAAAGTATATTTTGCGATAAAATAATAAAATTTCCAATCCCAGAAAAGTCTCGGGATTTTCCTAATTAAAAAAAAATACCTGGAGTGTTCCCAATTTTCCGGTCAGATAGACACCCTGATTACACAGTGGGAAAGAAGTCAAATTTTTTGTTCAAATTAAAAATTAGACGATTCTTAACCGATTTGGATGTTTAAAAAAAAGGATATTACAATTTCAAAAATAGTTATAGCTCTTTCTTTTAAATAATGCAACGATTTTGGCAAATACCTACATTTGATAAAGCTAAATTATGTTTTTTTTAATACCAAAATGTATTAAAAACTACTTTTTTTATGGATTTTTTTCAATTTTCAGCAGTTTAGAGTTTTGTTTAATTATATTAAAAGTAATCAGTGTTTGAATAATAGTACAATATGAAAAAATTGATCTTTGAAAAAAAATGATTTTTCTATGATTTTAGGAATTAAAATAACAGTACTAAGATTTTAAATAAAAAATATTTTTAATAAAAAACTGTTAAGACACAAAAAAATGTAGCAAAGTTTTTTTAATTGATTTTTTTATGGCAGCTTCTTACCAATATTTAAAAAAATAATTGAATATTAGTAGTTGATGGCTTATTTTTTAACGGAAAATAGTTCTGCAAACTGTTTCCAATTTTGGGGAAAAAATTTTTTTAAACATTCTTTGAAGAAATAACTACATGTAAAGATTACATACTTATGTTCAAAATTGAAAAAAGTACAGTTAAAATTTTGTTCAATAAATTAAAATTAAATTTTTTATTTATAAAAGCGATGGTAAGAACAACTTCAATTACAAAAATTATTATTTAAATAATTATTCTTCCTAAGTCTTAAATTTTTCGCGAAAACTTATGTTTTTTCTTTCGTAATATATAAATTATAGTATCATTAAACATTCTTAAATCATAGAAAACTTTTTTTCAGAATCCTAATTTTTGACACAACTATCTTAACACTTTTAGAGTTTTAAATGAAGTTCGGATTCGTTTAATTTTCAAAGTTCCACAGTAAAGATTTTGTAATTTTTATTGTTAATTTATAAATAAATTAATCAAATTGAAAAGACAGAATAAAGAAAGAAACCTTCAAATTTCCTTTCTTCATTTTTTCTCTTTCTAATCAAAATCAACTTTGTCAAACTAAAAAATTTACAAAAATTGCTGCATTATTTAAAAGAAGCTAGAAGATCAAATTGGCAAAATAGTAATTTCTTCCTTATATTTGTGTAATTATAAAAAATTGAAAATTTTTCCCAAAAATTAGACTCAAAATTTCATTAGCTTTTATAAAAAGAAAACATCCTAATCGGTGAAGAACTGTCAGCTAAATTTTAATTTATTCGAAAAAGTTTACCTTTTTTCAAATGTGCGTTAGCGAAACTGCGAAATGCTGGGTCGAATTTCAGGCTTCGTAAGAAAGTTACGAAGGAAATGGTCGGTTTTTATAAAAATAGAGGAGTCCAATCGTATTCGAGAATTGTGGAGATTTTTATTGAGAAATGATTGCAATTGGGGGATTCCAGAATGAAAAAATTCCACTGATGGAACCCTCCAATTCTCAAGCCCGAAATTTCGCAGCGACCGAATTTCACACAATATGAGACCTTAGACGATAATTCTCAGAAGCGAAAATCTCGATTTTCAAGCTGAAGAAAAACTTCGATTCCGTACAAACATTCATTAAAGCCATGAAGCTTTCTAAGTTCTACAGCTTGCAAGTCGACTTTTTCAATAGTCACGTAGAAAATTCTGTATCAGGAATCGATTGCTTAATTTCTAAGTATCTCGTGTATACTGAATAATCTATTCCACTCTTAGAAATTATTGAAATTCCTACAACTTGCTTCATTGTTCAGTAATCAGACTTTGCAATTATATTGCTTTCGATTGTGTGAATAATAATAATAAATATTTTAAGAAGAAGGCAATCGATTCCAAACGAAATGGAAATGGCAGACGTTCTTGAGAGCTCGCCGCAGGAAGCACACATTAATTATACATTTATTTCAACATATTTAATATTATCCTCGAATCTCGAATGACTCGAGGCTTCTTGCGGCAAGTTTACAGTTATACTCTAAATTAAACAATAATAATCGTAATAATAATAATAATTCTTGCGCCTTCGCGTAATATATTTAATATAATATGTATGTTAATATGTACACAGTCTTATAAAGCAAAATTTACAAACATCACAACGCACGGTAAGATCGAACGAGTATATCATCTCCTCGAACGTAACTCGGGACGTAGGCAGACTTTGATGATTTCGGCTAGAAGACAGGCATCGAGCCCTCATCGATATCTACTCGCAGAAATGAGCTGCTCTATGGCGAGTAAGAAGATGGCAAGAATGTTAATGATAATTCTAGAAACTAAAAATTAAATAGGTAATACTGTGATGAGCTGCGGAGATTCGAGGGAGCTAACGATCAGGGCAGGGCTCACCACTTCCGGGATTTCTTGACTGACAATCGTCTGACTGACAGAAACTTCAAGTCATTTTTGTTTCTTCCATTTCCAGGAATCCTACAAACTGTACAAAGGATTGAATTCGACGAAGATTTTTTCGGGGCTACTGGACCTAGTCTTCGTGACTGACACTGTCAGTCATGTCAGGGAATGGCTGACTTCTGGTGAGCCCTGAATTAGGGCATGGCGACTAAATCGCTCTAAGGTTTAAAAAATGTCAATCAGCTATGTGGCATAACGTTATATTAGGTTAAATATTTTGGAATAATGAAACAAATTCCCAGGAATTTTAATAGATTTTAAGAAATTTTAAATTATTATACAAATTTTAGGGTATTTAAAGAGATTCCCAAGAGATTTCAAGAGCTTTACCAAATTTCAAAGGATTTCAAAAGATTGGAAATGTTTTAGTATATTTAAAATGATTCCAAGGAAATATGAGAACTTTAAAAAATTGCAAAAGAATTTTACAATATTTTAATTAAGCGTTAAAGAATGTATTCACAAGAATTCAGAAATTTCAAAGGATTGCAAATATCTGAAGAGATTTTCAATAATTTCAAGGTGTTTCCAAATATTTGAAGCATTTAAAATATTTTGAGATATTTCAAAAATTCCTAGGAGTTGCAATAGATTGTGAGAAATTTTAAAGGGTTTCAAAATTTGTAGGGTATTTTAAAAGATTAATTAAATGTCAAACAATTTATTGACAAGAATTAAGAGATTTCAAAGAATTGCAAATACTTCAAAAGATTTGTAAATATTTCATGGTAATTTTCAAAAATTTTAATGAATATTAAAGATTTTAGGATATTTTAAAAGATTTCCAGGAATTTCAATAAATTTCAAGATATTTCAAAGGATTTGAAAGATTTTTTGGTATTTTTTAAGATTCCAAGGAATTTCCAAGAGGCTTAAACAAATTATGGACTTTCAAAACAATTTAAGATTTTTTAAGATATTTAAAAGAATAACAATTAAGTACAAAGGGATTTAAAAAGTTTCATGGAATTCCAAGAAACATCCTCAGATTCCATGAAACTTCACGGGAATTTTAAAGGGATTTTATAATATTTCAATGAAATCTCAAAGAACCTATTCAAAAGAATTAAAGGATTTCAAATATTTCAAGAGATTTTTTAATATTTCAAGGCATTTCTAAAGAGTTAAAAGACACATTCAGGGTGTTCAGCGATCCTTAGGAAGGAACAAAATTCAAGATCTTTTCCAAATTTTCCTGTTTTTTTGCAATCTTTAAAGAAAGCAGAACCATAAATAAACAAATTCTTAATTTTTTACGAACACAAGTCTTTGAAATATTTTGAATTCTTTGTCAATTTGTTAAAACCTCTTAAAGTACTTCAAATTTTTGTGAAATCTTGAAATTTCTATGAAATCTTTTGGAGTCTTTTCAAATTTTTTGGAAAAACTTGAAATCTTTAAAATCGAAAATCTTTTAAAATTTTTTGATATTTTTATGAAATTTTTAAAATATTTGTTTAACCTTTGTTTGTTAAATATTCTGTGTTCGTTTGTTATCATTCAAATATTTTAAATCTTTCAAATGTATTTGAAATATTTGGAATTCTTGTATTCTTTTGAAATCTTGATAAAATTTGTGTGAAATATTTTTTTAATCTTTTTTATTAATTTAAAGTCATTAAAATATTTTTAGTCTGTGTAAAATCTTTTGAAATCCTAGAAATCTGTTTCACTGTGACCCTTTTAAAGTCTTCAAAATCATTGAAATAATTTGAGTTTTAAAATCTCTATCAAATGTTCGAAATCGAGATTTTTTAAAATCTTTGAAATTACTATACCCATTTTCAAATCTTTTAAATCCTTTAAATCTTTTGAAGGTTTTGACAGCTTTGTAAAACTGTTGTGAAATATCTGAAATCTGGTGTACTCGCCTTTTCAAATATTTGAAATCTGTCAAATCTTTGTAATATGTTCAAAATCCTTTTGCATATTTTAGAATATTTTTAAATCTTTAGAAATATTTGGTAACTTTTTTCTCGAATTAATTTTTTTTTTAAATAATTAAAAAATTAAATATTTGGTTGCATGGTCGATTGGCATTTGTTAAACTTTTGGAGGATTTAGACGCCATCCACTACTAACGAGAAAGCTCGTTTAAAACGTTTCCAACATTTGTAACGTTGCTAACATTGATTTAAAATGTTTTAAACTTTTTATAACAACTTGGTCGATTTTAAACAAGCTTCAGAAGCCGCGAAGGATTCTCGGAAGCGATGCCTCGCCTCGAAGAGTAAACAGATCAGGCCAGTTTTAGAAAAAGATTCCTACCTTATCAACTTCGAGACCGCGCCACATTTCAAATGGTCCATTTCCGTGCTAAGTTTTAATATAATTTTTGTAACGACACAGAAACTTAGCACGGACATGAACCATTTAAACTCTCGAACGGTCCCGAAGTCGGTAAGGTAGGGAATTTTATCCAAAATTTTCCTGTCTATTTACTACCTTGCAATATGTATTTACACTCGTTATTCCTCGATATTATCTTCTATAATTCGAGATGTTTTATCTGCAATGGCTGCAACCGGTTCAACAAGTGATAACGTGTAATGCGGAGTAAAAAAAAGACAAAGAAAAAAATATTCTGCTTGCATCATCTGTAGGATCGCGTCCTAAACGATTGATAGGAAGTTCATCGAACGGAAGTGATGTGAGTTCGAAGAACAGGTACTTGGTGTAATGATACTTTCTAAAGCTCTATTCGTGCTCAGGAAAAACCTCGAGAAATACTTACTTTACAATTTTAGAGAAATTTCAGAATAACTGAAGGACATTAAGAAATCTCTTTTTTATGAGATCTCTATTTTATTTTAATGCTTTCAAATAGTCGCGATAGTTTGATAAAATCACAGTTAGAGAAATAGTTCTATGAATGAATAAAATCATTTATATAGTTTTATAACATAAATAAATATTTTAAAAGTCCAATTCTTAATCGAATTTTGACACGCAAAACTGCCTATTTTATTTCTTCGAAACATTTTTTATGTTATTTTTCAGTAAATTTAAATATTTCATCAATGCATTTTAAAGCATTAACTTAAAAAATACAAAGAATAAAGTAACTAATACTTTTAAAATTATTTATTCGATTCAAATTTAACTTTTAATCAAAATATTCTATATAATATTATGAATATAACTATAAAAGGTAAATTTCTACTGTCCAAAGTAGTAACATTAAAACTATGTATTCTGTTGAAAATAAAATCGTAAATAATACAATACAATTTTTCAATTTCTCATAAAAATTAAGTGTTCTGCCTTGGAAACTTCTAAACAAATAAATGTTTAGATTTCATTTGTTTTTTTTTTCAAATTATTTTGGGAATTATTACTTCCAAGAAATCTATTCACAGAACCTTAAAGATTTTTAAATTATATTTTACAATCATTTAAAAAATAATTTAGATTTCAAACGTAGAAATCCATATAATTACATATTTTTATTTATTATACAAAAAAAATAGATTAATACTGTATTTGCAAGTAGAAAAATAGAAAATTTTTGAGTTAGACTGCTCTAGATCAAGCTTTTCTACATTTCCAATTCTTGGAATATATATTTTATTCAGATATTTATAATTCTGTAATAATGTTTCACATTTTATAAAAAAAAATATAAAGTAAGATTTTAAATAAAGAAAAATAAAATCCTTTGAAACGCAATACAAAAAAAGGGTTGAAGTCTTTCCTGTGCGCAAATCTAGCATGAAAACTATGATTGTGTTTCCACGAAATTCCAAACACCATAATTGCAAATTATTCGTCATTAATAGCATAATTCTACTCCAAATAATAAATTACTATTCCAAATATCTAGAAATCCACAAGTTATTTGCAAATATGGAATTTAATTCTGCATGGAACACTGATTATGATCAGAATTTGAACCAACTTCGATTAGAAGAAATCGAAACCGGAAATGGTCGGGGAAACTATTTCTTGTAATTTCTAAAACTATTTCTATGATGATATTCAGCTGCTATTTAATTGGACACAACACAGATCTATTTCCTGCGAGACGATTTCACGTCCTTCGCGATTATGGGTTGTTTTTAACCCGAAATGATTACTAATTAATCTCGAATGAATGATTTCAAATTTACAAGATTTTACTTCGAATGCTATAACCGCGAAATGATTGTTTTCGAAATCGTTCTTACGTCCGTTGATCTTTTTAACCCCACCAGTCACGTAGAGCCAGTTTTCAAGGTCGATTATTTACGCGTAATTTTATGCGCTGCTAAGAAGCTGACTAGAATATAATCTACGATACGTTCGTATTTCCCTGCTCGATTCGCTCTACGCAGGGAAAAAAAATCGTAGATGGCAAAAAAGGGAATCCGCTTTCTGCGTCTATTGCTTATTGAGTAAGCTTTCCGATTAGCCGCGACTCGTGTTTAATTACGATCTTATCGAGAAATCAGTCCTTAAAAATATGTGACTTTCTGGAAAAAACAAATTTCGGAGAAACGAAAGCGTTAAAAATTAATCACGCAGAAGAGAAGATTGAAAATCCAATTTTCAATGTCCTATTCTAGCTTTACAAAATAGATCTGAAAGTTACTAAGAACTATTCGAAATAGAAAATATATTCCTGTTTAGCTAGAGATTAAAGAGTAAAGGAAAGGCTATTATTGTCATTGAAAGGTTTTGTACTATCTGAACTCTCCCTTCCATCCTAGACTTTTATCAAGAAAGTATTTTTATTATAGTGCTTCTCCAAGACTCAATTTTTCCATTTAAACATCTACTATAGTGGAGAGTCATTTTCGAATTTTGGGAAACATTCTATTTTAAAATAGAGGCTAAAAATATATAGTATACAATTTTGAATTTAGTTAAATTCGCATAAAATCAACTTTCAAGTAAATTTAACTTGAATCTTTCTGATTTAACAAACAATAGATTAAAATCAATTCCAACATTCGAAAATCACTATTTTATTCGTATAAAATTGAAAAGAAGTCCCTAATAATTTCGAGATATCCAAAAAAAATCCACTATCTCGGGATTCCCCGACAAAAATGGCGATCTCCTGAAGTTTAAAAGTTCCTGACATCAGCGCCATCTACAATTCCAGTACCCTCCATCGGGGAATCCCCAGAGAATAAACTTAAGAGTTTTTAGTTTTAGTCTCTGAGAATTCATTAGAACGATTTAAAGTGAACATAATTACAAATCTTCAATCCATTTTTGATTTAAAAAAGTGGTAAATTTAAATACTTCTCAATAAAAAATTTTAATATTTAGCCCTTAAGATTTTTTCCATTCTTTTTTTATATATAAATATATTTGCAGTAGATATAAGTAAGTAAATGACCCCTTTTTTAAAAATACACAGAATCAGGATGGCCGTTTAAATAAAAGAAAACAAATTCCGTTCATTTCCCGGTATGCAAAAATCTTTTACAGACAATAAATTAAAACATTCGAAATATAAAGCTACACATTTTTTCATTTGAAGTAATAAACACTGAAATAAAAATTGAATTTTTCAATAAAAATATTTTGTATTAAAACTATCAATAATTTAAACGTTTGAATGGAGGCTATCAACACTTTTCAATGAAACAATTTTACATTAAATGAAGTTACAAAGGACAAAGTTTAAGCTTGATAAATTATACACTTTTAAAGAATCAGGCGCATTAAAAAAAAGTTAATCCATGCCATTTGCAATGGTCCAAATAAAAGGATTTGTAAACTTTCAAAATGAGATTATTTTAAGTCTTTTTAGGCTTGAAACATTAAAAATTTCTGTTAAACAGAATACTTTCTAAATTAGACAATTAAATTATTTCAATTTTAAGTAATTTTAGATTAATAACTGCTGAATTTGGTTTTCTTTGGAAATATTCTCTTAAAATGATTTTTTCAAACTGAAAAATAATTTGAAATTTTCATCGAAATATCAAGAAAAAATGTATTATCTCAAAACCTTTCAAAATTCTGAAATAGCTTTAAAATTTTGTTTCAAATCTTAAAAAATCTACATTTTGTCCAAAATTTTTGAAATATTTTCAAATTTTTAATTATTTTTCAATTTTTTTGAGAATATTCTAAATATCTTTAAAAATAATTCGCATTTTGTCTGATTTGTTATTAAATTCTACAAAATTAGAAAATTGTCTTAAAATCTTCATTCGTAAAATCATTTTCAAATCTTCTTGGGAACTTGAGAATTTTTTTTATTCTTATGAAACCTTTCACAATTCTTGAGCGACTTCTAAATTTTTTGTTCCAATTCTGCTAAAATCTCAATTTTACATACACTTTATGTAAGATTTATTTAGGTATTTTCAAATTTTTTATTATTTTTCAAATTTTTTCAACACTTCTAACAATTTTTCAAAATGATTCGCATTTTTCTTAACATTTTTTTTAAATTCTAGAGAATGAAAAAAAAATTCCTTAAAATTTTAATTTATAAAATCATTTTCAATTTTCCTAGGAATCTTAAGAAATTTTTTTTTATTCTTATAAAAGCCTTTACAATTCTTAAAAAGCTTATAATTTTTTTTTATAAAATTGCAAAAATCTACATGTTGTTCTTATTTATTTTAACTCATTTCAAGTTTTAAATTAATTTTGAATCTTTTTAAAAATGCTAAATATCTGTTTTAGTTACTTGATTTTTTTTGTAATTATCAGGTATCCAATTGTTAATTATACATGAAAATTCATAAACGTCACTTGTGGTCAATTTTTTTTTTAATAGAACAATTAAAATTATAACGCTCATAGTTTAAACGTATCTCTTTGAAATTCTAAAGATTCTTTTTCTTAATAAAACCATTTTTAATTTTGATTGAAACATTATAAAATATTTCAAAAAATTAATAACTTCAAATTAATAGATTATTATTAATTTGAAGTTATTTAAAAATCTTTAATATTTTATAAAGTTTCAATCGGACGTTTATATTTATTTAACTACGAAGAGTTTCAAATTGAAACAGTTACATTTGCAACGTTAAAATCTATACATTCTTAGCTTTGAACGGATTCAGAATCTTCTTGTAAAATCAATTATTGTTCGCGTTTTAATAATTTAAACAAAATTCAATTTAAAAATTAATAATTAATTTATATTTACAATTCATGAACTAAAAACGTTTCTTAATCAAAATGTTCAATTTTAAACGCCTTAAATTTTTAATTGTTTGAGTCTGCAATACTGCATTTTTAGAAATACGAATTGTAAACTGAATAACATCAACTTGAAAAATTTAACTCTTTGAAATTTGTACATAATTTCTCAAAAAAGGATAAAAATATAATTTTTAATTGCCCTATACCATCACGTGATATGAAATTTGCAACAATTTAAGTGATTGGATAGATTTTTCTTCCAAAAATTTGGAAAATTTCCGGTTTCTCGGCCCGGCAGCCACCCTGATTATAAATATTAATAAATAATAAAAAACAAACAACAAAAAAAGACCAATTTGTCTAACTCTCTTATATTCTTTAAATAATACTAAAATTCTGTCATATTCTCGGTTGCATTACACGAACCTAAATTCTCGAGAATCTAAAAACTCTAAATAAATTGTCTTTTGGAAGCGTCGATTTAATTTTTCCAATTTAAACTTCTAATTGGAATTTAATTACGAGCTCGAATTGATCGATTTTGAAGGACTGATCCCCGTGAAAATGAAAAGCCGGTTTCAGCGGCTTCGGGCGAGTCGCGGAAAGTCGGAAAAGTCAACGCGTCTACGAGCTATGATCACCTGAGCGATCAAAGGCCCTCTTTCAGGCATTCGATTCCTTCAGGTTGTCAAAATACTGCATGATCTGATTATAATCCATGCCCAGATTGAGGTCATCCATCGGCACGGAGTCCTCCTGTTCGTGATTGGAGGAGCAAGAGGACGAAGAGGAGGACGACGAGAACATGGGGTTGCCGACAATGGTTGCCCTCTTTACCTCCCTCGACTTTGCATTCTTCGCCCGCTTTTCATCATTACTTCTAAGCTCGACAAAGGCGAGCTCATTATCTTTTGAATTCCCCGTCGAGTTTTTCGAACGGTGGACCTTCACATGCTGTTTTTCGTGATGTTTGTCATGCTTATCATGTTTTTCATTATGCTTATCGTGTTTTTCATGATGCTTATCATGATGTCGATAATTACCGTTATGGCTCGCACTCGCCGTTCTGTGATGTCTTTTTCTTGGGGTGTCCGGAAGTCGGACTAGAACGCCTGTGTTTCTGTGGGGAGGAACTGGTGGCTTGTAGTCATCATTTCCGTTCGCGTCGTCTGTCGGTGCTGACGATGACAAGACACCGTGAGGTGGAAGAGGTGGTGGAACATCGTCGTTGCTGTGGAAAATTTTTGATATTTAATGAGAAAATTCGGCCAGAAGGACCCAGATATATTGGAGGGTGGCCGGGAAAACTTTATTTTCAAAATTCCAGGACTTTCACCTGATTTTTGCTCAGGGTCCGTACTTAAATTACGCAACGTATTAGAACTAATTTGTGATTTTCCTTTTTCGTTAATATTCAAATACCAGCATTTTAATCTTTTAATACTTTTATCATACAATATTTTACAAACGGAATAAATAAGCATTTCTGATGAAAATTTAAAGTTTTAAAATTGATTAATTTATTTTAAATAAAAACATTTCATTTCTACCATAAAAGATAGCATTTTAACAATTTTCAACCTAAGAAGATAAAATCCCAACAAAAAAGTGTCATAGTTTATATTTCAATAGAAAGAGATCCAATTTATACAAAAAAAAAAGAATTTTAAACCAAAAAGACGAATTTTCAACAAAAGAAGATTTTTTATTTCAGAATGCAATAAAAGTTTGATCTAAATTGTGGAACCTTCGAGCCAAAAGACGAAACTTCTCTAAAGAAATTGAATTTTCCAACAAAAAATTACTGCTTTTCAACAAACACTTAATTTGCCACGAAACTGATGTATATTTTACCTAAAAAAAATTTTATTTTAAACCAAGAAATTTCTTTTTTTACCAAAAAATGATAATTTTCTATTGGAAAATATAAATCTTAAAACATTGGAAAAAGTTAAATTTTTAACCGAAGCCATAAGACTTCAATCAAAAACATATATTTTTTTATGCTTAAGATTTACCTAAGTAGTTGAATTTTTATTTAAAAAATATTAAAGTTTAACTAAAAATATGAAACATAAAAAAATGATTTAACAAAATAATTCGACCAAATCTTTCGAACAAAAAAGTTGAATTTTCGGTTAAAAAATATTTTAGTTGAATTTTCACGATCAAAATAAGAATTTTTAAAGAAGAAATTAGTTTTTACAAGAAAATTGAATTTTCAATCCAACAAGACGAATTTTAAAAAAATAGTTTAAAAAATAGTTGCATTTTTGTTTAAAAAAAAGATGACATTTCTCTTAATAAAGATGAATTTTTATTTAAAAATTTGTTTCTAAATAGTTGAATTTTAATCCAAAAAAGATTCCAGTTGGATTTTCAAAATCAAAATATGAACTTTTTAACAAAAAATAAGTTTCTACGAAAAAAATATGAATTTTCAATCCAAAAGACGAATTTTTTCAACTCAAGAAGATGAACTTTTAACAAAATAGTTGAATTCTCTACCGAATAATTGCATTTTTATCAAAAAAAATATTAAACTTGTCGTCAAATAGATGAATTTTTAGTAAAAGCGACATATTTTTTATATGTTAAACTTTCATCCAAAAAAAATTTCACTTCATTTTTCAACACCAAAATATAAATTTAAAAAAAAAAAGTAAATTACGTACGAAATAATTTAATTTTTCACCAGACAGTTGCATTTTTACCCCAGGAAAGTGAAATTTCGCTTAAAACAGATGAACTTTTAATTTAAAAAAATTTTAATAGTTTAATTTTCACCTAGAAAAAATTTCAGTTCTGTTTTCGACCCCAAAATATTAAATTTAAAAAAAGTCCATTCTCTAGTAAATATTTAAATTTTCAAAACAAAACAGCAGAATTTTAAAATTAAAAACACAATCTTTTAAAAAAATGAATTTTCAAACGAACAGTTGCATTTTTATTCAGGAAAAAATGAAATTTCTTCAAATACAAATGAATTAGAAAAAAATAGTTAAATTTTCATCCAATGAAGATTCTAGTTCACTTTCAACCCAATAGTTGCATTTTCGGCCAAGTAAAAGGAAAATTCTACTGAAACAGGTGAATTTTTTAATCAAACGACAAATTTTCAGAAAAAATAGTTTTCATTCAAAAAATATGTCAATTGACTTTTCAACACAAAAATACAAATTTGAAAGAAAAAGTAAATTTTCTAGGAAATGATGAATTTTCAACAAAATATTTGGATTTTTATCCAAGAAAGATGCAATATCTACACTGAAAAGAAGGACTTTTAAATAAAAATGACAAATTTCCAGAAAAAAAGTTTGATCCAAAAGTTGACTTATCAGACGCGAATTTTTAACAAAACAGTTTAATTTGTAATC
>JAWWLR010000148.1:16138012-16150640 GCA_035041075.1 Acraspis erinacei | reverse complement strand
TCTTTTTTAAAAAGTGACTTTCCGACAGCCCTGATTATTCTGGAAAGTCACTTAAGCCGCTTTTTAAAAAGATTCCCTGACTTTTGCAATTTTTTTTTAAACCCTGACTTTCTTTCCTGACTTGCGGCCACCCTGTTTCACAAAGGACCAGAAAAATTGACTGATTTAATTCTTACTCATTTCGTGATGTCGCATTGGCCAATGGAGCCGTCGGAACTATAAGAGGTTTCGACGACTGGCAGTCGCTGGTCCTTTTTACAAAACTCGCCGACGTTTTATCCCTCTTGCAGTAAGTTGTCGTGTCAATAGGAGCTGAGGGAGTTGCTCGAACAATCGAGGGTAGCTCTATGTGATTAGGATTATCAAAACTCGTGCCCAGCTCAGCAGGATCCGTAAGCGGATTATTCTCTCCGGCAAGCGGATTACTGGTTACACGAACCTTAACAAGACGATCAATAAAACAGAATTTAGCATCACTTAGTATCATCCTTCAGTAGTACCCTAAACAGTGCAAAGTCAGCAACAAAATAAAAATAAAACGAATTTATAGCAACACAATATATCCGCCAAAGTTGAAAATTCAATAATATTATATTATGCACCTAGGGCGAGAAAAAGTCCTTCTCCTCCATGGCGCATACGATATTATTTATAATAAATGGATTATTTAAAAAATATTAGATTTCGAATAAAGGAAGCGTGATTTACGGTAATTTTAAAGGTAATGTATCGTAACTTACCATAAATTAGCCAAAATTCAATTTTAAACATTTTTATAAATTTCCGAAAATGTATGGTAATATTACAGATAATTTATGATAACTTAAGATAAATGACCTAAAATTCAATTTAAAAATCTCTATAACTTTGGGAGAATTTATGGACTTTTTCGGTAATTTATGGTAATTTTAAATATAGAAACTTACCATAAATTATGCAGAAATCAATTTGCAACATTTTTAGAAATTTCAGAAAATTTATGAAATTTGTTGGTAACTTATAGTAATACTACACGTAATTTATGGTAACTTAAGATAAATTATCTAAAATTCAATTAAAAAATGTCTATAAAAATAGAATAGTTAAATTTTTAGTTAAAAAACTTAATTTTGAACAAACAAAAAAACGGATTTTCAAAAAAATAGTTAATTTGGCAACTTAACTGATCAATTTTTAACTAACATGCTGAATCCTCAACTGGGATAGTTAAATTTTTAAGCCAAAAAGATGACTTTTCAACTAAAACAATGAATCTCCAACCGAAAAAGTTGAAATTTCAACAATAAAAATTAATTTTGTACTAAAAAAGATAAATTGTCTATCAAAACTTGAATAATTAAATTTTAAGCTCAAAAAAGTAGTGTTCAAACAAGCGAAAGAGTTTTCAACCTAAACTATGGAATATTCAATTGGGATCATTTAAATTTTCAGTCAAAAGTATAACTTTCCATAAAACAAAGTGATGAATTTTCAACTAAATAAGATCATTTTTCAACCACAAGTTAAATAATTAAATTTTTTGTGGAAAAATGAATGTTCAACCAATGAGAGGAATTTTCAACTAAAATCATGGAACATTCAACTGAAATAATAGTTACATTTGCAGTTAAAAAAAAATTTCAACCAAAAAAGAAACAAATTTTGAACAAAATAGTTACATTTTCGCCAAAAAAATCCCTTTAATAAAATTAAAAAAATAAGTTTTCAATCAAATAGCTCATATTTCAATCAAAGAAATTAACTTTTAATTAAAATGGTGAATCTTCAACCAATCAAATTAATTTTTAACGAAAGAAAATCAACTTGCAAAGAAGATAATTTTCTATAAAAAAGTAGTTTTTTAAAAAACAAGATACGTGAATTTTCAACAAAATTAATGAATTTTCAATTATAAAAGACAAATTTTCATTCCAAATCGCTAAATTTTGAACCAGAAAAGGTTCATTTTCAACTCAAAGTGGGACGATTAAATTTTCAGTTAAAAAATTATTTTCCAATAAAATGATGAATCTTCAACTGAAATAGTTGAACTTTCAAGACGAAAAAAATGACTTTTACTAAAAAAGATAGTCTCAACCAAAACTTAAATAATTGAGTTTTAAGTTAAGAAAATCAATGTTCAACAAAAAAAGAATTTTCAACTAAAATTATGGAATATTCAACTGGAAGAGTATTTTCAGTTTGAGAAAAAAATTATTTTCAACCAAAAAAGAAACAAATTTTCAATAAAATAATTCCTTTTCATCCAAAGAAAAATAATTTTTCAATGAAATATATCACTTTTCAACCAAAGAAATGAATCAACAAAAGAGTTTATTTTTCAACCAAGTAAATTGATTTTTAACTTTACAGATAAATGTTTAACTAAAATGATAAATATTTAACTGGAACAGTTAAATTTTCAACCAAAAGGAACAATTTTTAAACAATGAGATTAACATTCAAAGAAAAAAATCATTTTCTACCAAAAAAGGCGACTTTCTATTTTTTTAAGTAGTTTTTTTAAAACAAAATACGTACATTTTCAACAAAATAAATGAATTTTCAATTAAAAAGGACAAATTTACATCCAAATTGTTAAATTTTGAATTAAGAAAGGTCCTTTATCAATTAAATTAAAAGGGGAACGGATAGATTTGCAGTGCCTGACTATTTAATGAATAAATCTTCAAATGGAATAATTGAATTTTACACATAACAAAAAGATGAATGTTCAACCAATAAGATTAATTTTCTACAAAAAAGAGGAGTTTTCCACAAATTACTTGAATTTAAAAAAAATGGGTTTAATTTTTAATTAAAAAATATCAGTTTTTAACCAAATAGTTGAATTTTCATCAAAAAAAGATCGAATTTCAACCAAAAATAATATACATTAGTATTCTATTAAAAATCGAATTCTTAATTTCAAAAATCGGTTTTTTAGAAAAATAGTTAAATTTTTAGTTGAAAAATTGGTTTTCATTTCTAAAAAGAGATGCATTTTCGATTAAAATGATGAATCTTCCAACAACAAATTTAATTTTTAACAAATGATTTGAGCTTTCAAACGCAAGTTGTTGAATTTTCAAGAAAAAAAAATGTAAATTCCCAACGAAAATTGTAAAAGAAATTTATATTATAATTTTAAATTGTGACGAATTTTGACTTGGAAAAGGGATTTTTGAAACTCCTTTTTTCTAAATCCCAGTTTTTATTCTTTAACCAAATTCCCGTTCCACGTCAAAAATTCCCTTTTCCAAGAGAAATTATATTTCTTTACCAAAACTGTCTGTCCTAAAATAAAGAAGATAATTATTTTCACTTTTATGTCCTGCAACTGGAGATAAAACAGAAGCAACTTTTCTAAATTGATCAAAATTATTAAAATAATGAAAACTTGAATTTTGCTACGATCAAAAGTAAATTCCCCGTTTTTTATTCCTTTCTTCTAAATCCGGTAAAATTTGGAAGAGGGAAATTTCAAATTGTGCCGGATTCTGACTTGAAACAGGAATTTTTTAATTCCTTTCTTCTAATTCCGAATGATAATTCTTTTAAAAAATTCCCGTTCCATGCCAAAAAGTCCCTATACCAGGTGAAATTATATTTATTTACGAACACTACCTGTCCTAAAATAAAAACGATATTTATTTTCTAAAACTCTCTATTCAAAGTCGGGATAATTATTTTCTAAATTAATCAAAATTATTGAAATAATGAAAACTTTAATATTACTGCGATCAGGAGTAAAAAAAAATGGTGTAAATTATATGTAATGCAAATCTAAGAATAACGGCTCTAAGAACGGATTTTGTAGCTGACTTTGCCCGGTAAGCGTTTAAACGTTGCCGATTGGCACTTGTTAAACTTTTCAACGATTTAGGTACCATATTCTTAAAAAATATTTAAAAAAAAAAAGAAAAAGAATAACCTGTTGTGGTCCGCTTCCAGCTC
Organism: Acraspis erinacei; assembly: GCA_035041075.1. NCBI lineage: Eukaryota > Metazoa > Arthropoda > Insecta > Hymenoptera > Cynipidae > Acraspis > Acraspis erinacei. Next base: position 16,146,704 of record JAWWLR010000148.1, on the reverse strand, counting down.
TTTCCAAAGTTGCACGACCGAGCCAGACCCAGTCGTGAGCGTTGGTAGTCGATTCCCTAGGTCTTCGATTCTGCGCCAGTTGATTCGCGGCCGCCCTGGCAGCTCCCAGAACCGGAAGACCAGGATGCTGAGGGTCCAAGGGCTGGGGCTTGAATTTGCTCGCGTAGACGACACAGGAAACGACGAAGACGACGATCGCGAAGCAGAAGGCCGCGAGCAGAACGTACATCCCAATTTCCAGGGGTGTCATCCGAGGTCCACCCTGGTGTCGAATCCCCACGCCTCCCATTCCCCCTGAAGACATTCCATTAGCTATAGCCATGCGGTGCTGTCTTGCCTGCATCGTTGGTGCGTGGTCGTTTTCGTCTTTTAGTGGGAAACCTTTGCACAAAAATTAGAGAAAGACAGAGAGAAAGGGGGAGGAAGCGTGCAGTGCTGACAAGCGAGACAATCAAGCGCAGCATCTGAAGCTAGACGACCCGACCAGACCTGGATGCAACTCCACACAATTTTCACGGTATTGAATCTTTAGAGTTTTGATAAAAGCAGAATTCTCAGCTCAAAATAGCCTCACAACAGGAAAAACAGAAGAAAACTGAACGATTTGGTTAAAGATTACATCATTTTGTTGAAAATTCAAGTATTTGATTGAATTTTAACTTTTTTGTTGAAAATTCACATTTACAGGAAAAATTCATCTTTTACGATGAAAATTCAACAATTTGGTTTAAATATTATGTTTTTTACTTGACTTAACAATTTTTCTTTGTTGAAAATTCCGCTCTTTTGTTAAAAATTTGTCTTCTTTTTATAGAAAATATCTTGATTAAAAATTCATCTTTCAGGGTTGAAAATTTCACTGTCTTTTAAAAAATTCTTTCTTTTGCGTAAAAAGGTGCATCTATGTGATTAAAAATGCAACTGTTTGTGGTTTTAGTTTAATCTCTTTTATTTGAAAGTTTCACCACATTTGTTTGATAACTCTTCTTTCTAGGTTGAAAATTCAACTAATCGTTTAAAAACTGTCTTGAAAATTCGTCTCATTTGCTTTAAAGTTCAACTACTTCATTGTAAATTCAACTTTTAGTTCCAAAATTAATTAATTTTTTAGCTGAAAATTAAACAATTTGGTTGAAAATTTATATTTTCTCGTTTAAATGGCAACTATTTCTAAAACATTCGATTTTTCAGCTTGAAAACTCAACTCTTTTGGTAGAAAATTACCTTTTTTGTTTGAGAATTTGACAAGACGACATATTTTGTGTGTGTGTGTTTTTAGAAGAAATTGGGCAATACGTATTTTTCTGATTTGAAAAAAAATTCTAAAAAGTTACGCGTATTCATTTCTTTTTAAATCCAACTTTCTCTTGTTATTTTGCGATATTTTTCATAGTTTACGAGAAAAATTCAAAAATTAGATTTTTAGAAAAAAAATATCGCGGCCTCAAAAATGGTTTAGCTCGCACGATACTGATAAGATGCCTTTCTCGTATTAGCAGAAACGTTTCAAAAATAGTTGGACACATAAAAGAGGTGGGGTTTTCTAGAAAATAAATTTTTTTCATGTTTTCAAAATTTGAAGAAAATAATTAAGATTTTCTGAAAAAAATTATCGTAAGCTATGAAAAATATCACAAAAGAACAATAATCATTTTTCATAGAACTTTGTTTTAAAGGTGCAAATTTTTATCTTAGATTAAAAGTTATAGAGATTTAAAGAAAAAAATTCGGGTTTTTTGCAAAACAAAGCACAAAATTTAAATATGCGCAACCTTTTAGAAGTTTTTTTTTTTTGCAAATCAAAAAATACGTATCACCTAATGGATCTGGCCATGCATTTTTAACAAAATAGTCTAATTCTCAACGAAAAAAAAAATAATTTTCTACCAAAAGAGTGGAGTTTTCGAGTTGAAAAATAGAATGTTTTAGAAAATAGTTGACTTTCAACCCAGAAAAGATAAATTTTCAAAAAATTGTTTAATTTTCACCTATAAAATTAATTAATTTTAGAACTAACAGTTGAATTTACAAGTATATAATTGAACTTTCAAACAAAAGAGACGAATTTTCAAGATAATTTTTCAACAATTAGTTGAATTTTCAAATAGGTCAAATAGGTGCACCTTTTAGGTAAAAGAAAGAATTTTTTAGAAGACAGTGGAATTTTCAACCAAGAAAGGTGAATTTTTAATCAAGATATTTTCTACAAAAAAATATAAATTTTCTATCCAAAAAGACGAAATTTCAACAAAGCAGTTGAATTCTACAAAAAGAGCAGTTTAAAAAAAACAGAGTAGAATTTTCAACGAAGAAAGACTTCTAAATCAAGTGAGAAACATAATATTTCAACCAAATGGTTAAATTTTCAGAGTAAAAACCATTTTTAAGTTTAAAATTTGAATTTTCAACAAAAAAGTTAAAATTCAATCAAAAACTTGAATTTTCTATGAAAATAGATGAATTTTCAACAAAATAATTAAATTTTTTCCCAAATAGTTCAATCTTCAACCAATAAAGATGCATTTTCAGGCAAATAGTTGATTTTTTAACAATGTAAGACAAAAATTTTCAACTAAATATGCAGTTGAATTACAAAAAAATATCAATTTTCAATAAAAATGCAATAGTTAAATTTTCAGTTAAAAAAATTAATTTTGAGCCATTAGAGATGCATTCTCAACGAATAAAATGAATTTTAAAAAAAGCAGTTCAACTTTCAACAAGTAAGTTGAATTTGAAAAATTAAGAAACATTTGTTATTTTCTTTACACCTTTCAAAATTCTTAAAACGCTTCGGAATTTTTATTCAAAATCTACATTTTGTTAAAAATTTTGTGAAATATTGTCAAATTTAAGATTTCTTTTGAAACAGACAAATTTTTACTAAAATAGTTAAATCTCCAACCAAAAAACAATTTTTTATCAAAGTAGTTCGATTTTTAACCAAGTAATTGCATGTTCATCCAAAAACATTAGTTTTCGACGCAAAATGTAATAGTCGACATTTCAAATAAGAAACATTTTTAATTAAAATGAATGGAATTTATCCAAAAAAAGACTAATTTTTAAGAAACAGTTGACTTTTCAATCCGATTATATAAATTTTATTAAACAAAAATATTATTTTCAACCTTGTCATTGAATTTTATACTAAGAAGATGAATTTTCTATCAAAAACATAAATTTTCTGACAAAGAAGTCGATTTTCAAACAAAATAAATGAAATTTCTACCAAATAGTTAACTTTTCAAATAAAAAACATAAATTTTCAACAACAAAAAAATCAATTTTAAATAAAAAAACGAATAAGTTTAACCAAAACAGACGAATTTTCCACGTTATATTTTCAGCTAAAACGATGAATTTTTAGACAAAATGGAACAATTCAATTTTCAGCAAAGAAAATTCATTTTCAACAATTTTTAGTCTTTAAAATGAACTTCTGACAAAGTATTTCATTTTTCAAGTAAGCAGTTGAATTTTCAACCAAAAAAGAGGAATTTTCAAAGACCAATGTTTAATTTAAAAAAAATTAAATAGTTTTATCTCTAATTAAGAAAAATAATTTTTAAAAAATTGTCTGGAAAATAGTTAAATCTTCATCCAAAAATTGCATTTTTGAATTTTTTTACTTACTAATTGGCTAAATTAAAAAAAATCATCGCTTGTTTTTTAGTTATATTTAGTTTTATAGTTATTTGTGGAAAAAAATTATTTGTACGATTTCAGCCATAGAAAAATTTATTTTCAAACTTGAAAACTATACAATATTTTCCCCGAAAAAGCCATCCTTCTTTAAAATTCAACCATTTTTTTAAATTCGCAAGAAACAATCTTAAGAAAAAATTCAATTGCTTGCTGATTTTTGGCACGACAACTAAAGAGTGGATATTCAAATTCGTGTAACCGCCAATTTTTCAAAATTCGTTTTATTTTTATTTTTTGAACTTTAAGCTGATGCCGTCATTTCGGCGATAAGAGCAAGTCAAAGTTCGCAATAGTTTTAGTGTGAGAATTTTTCAAACATTGCATTTCGGTAACTGGCAGCCTATTGGAAATTCAAAGTCGTATAACCGCCAATCGAGCCTTATGCAAATTCCCTGTTTTCGCAGACACTTTCGAACTTTTAGAGTAGTAGGATCTAAAAAATGTCTCTGTATGTGCGTTAGAATTATTCCTAGGGCTCTTGCGCATTGAAATTCGGTATAGTACCCAACCTAAAAACATTTGACTCAGTGCTAACCACATGTTTGCCTGCATTTTTGTCAAGGTAAATATTACGCCTTGTCTTTCACGTATAAAAAAAGTATTTTAATGTTGAAAGTCCTCAAACCGTGAATTTCATTATATTATAAAATTCATTTACAAACATTTTGGTTCAAGAAACAATGTTCTAGGTCCTGTATTCCCGGAGAAAAATTACAAAGAAAAATATGAAGCGAATTTAATTTAAAAAATTTTATTTACAATCACTAATAATAACAATAATAAACAAAAAGTGAAAATTTATTGAAGCATTTTCGTTATAGAAGAGCCAAAAATGAAATAAAACCTTCGTGAAGCTTGCCTCCTTTACATTCACTTAGTGACGCTAATGGTTATTATACGACTTTGAACTGCCAGACCCCCTCGACTTATACGTGGCCAAATTTCAAGTGGTCGTATCTTCTTCAATTTTAATGGAAATCGTTTCAAACTTGAATAAGTGACGTATTATCTTATAATGAACAAATAATCTTGAGTTTTTCAAAAAATATTAAAATTACAAAAAATGGGAGCTTTTTTCCGCTCCCCTGTAGAATATTGGAAGTGGCGGTTATACGATTTTGAATATCCACCCTTCAACTAACTTCATCGAAAAAACGAGAAAAGTCGAAAAAGATTTTACAAAAGAAAAAGAAAAAATGAGAAACTCTGTCAAAAAAAGGGGGAAAGAGCGTGAATAGGGGAAATAGTCTGAAGTCTGTTAAAGATCCAGATCTGGTAGAAACACTGAAGACTGGAGGAGGATAATCACTGAAAAGACCCTCTCTTCCATCGAAGAAGAAAGTATAAATAAACCTCAGGACTGACGAGACGACACACGACATACGCTACAGACAAGAAACGCAAAATCGGTACTTACCGATCAGAATATCGTTTAGATCTGGCGCAACATCTTTCCCATTTTTTCTCTCCCGATGATGAGATCCTCCACCGAGGGTGCCTCCATCATTCTGAACAAACTCGGGTCTGTTCGGGAGATCCCTCGAGGCAAAATCAACCTCGACATTCGCCGACGAGGTGGCCAGGGGAAGAGAAGGTGTTCCTCTAGTAGCTGTTCCTTTCGATTTTCTTCCGGAAAGCCTGCAAACATCCGCCAGGTGCAAAGTGACTTTCAACAGATCTCCACGACCTTCGCCAACGGCAATGACCCGGGGATGATGGGAAGCTACCATTGGTGCAAAAGCCACAACTTCCGGGTCGAGACTTTCAACGAGTAGGTGATAATCCGAGACTGCGATTTCTCGCAGGGGTGTTCGGGATCCATCGGAAAACTCGATGTCGATGTCTAGCAAACCTTCCTGTACATTGTTTTTTTCATTATAATATTGTTTTACTCGTGACGCATCTTTCTTTTTATTCAGGGACCGCTCAGAAACTACGAGATGCTATTTAAAAAAACCTTCTTTTACCGCTTCCATTCTTCGCAAGCAAGTTTTAAAAAAAGAAAGTCGCATAAAAGTACAAAGAAAAGAAAGTCGATTGGAATTTCGAGAATTTCTGGACAAAAGTAAAACAGAAGCTCCTTTTTATTTTTATTATTACCTAATCACAATAAAAGAAGAATTAATTTTCTTTCCACTTTTTTATTTTTGTCCAGAGATTTTTTTTAAGAAGGATCTTTTCTTAAATTACAATAGAAGCATTTTATGGTGGTTGTCAAAATTTAGTCGTTGGATTCTTGGTTTTATTTTCAGGAATAATTTAAATATAATAATTAAAATTTACGAAATTTTTAGTTTATAATTCTCCTTGATGTTCAAATAATCTTTACACAATCAAAATTAATTTTAGTGTTTAAACAATTTTTTAACAATATTCTTTCAGCTTTAAGGATTTAAAATACTTTTTTCTAAACTGTTAAAATTATCAACTGACAACTTGGATTATTTTTAAATGAGAGAATTTTATTATTTATATTAATTTGTAATTTCAGGAACGTGCATGTTTTAAATTTTAAACTTGAAATTACTCATAAATTAAGGCTTTCAATCCCAAAAATGCAAATAATTAAATTTTTAAGCCAAAAAGATGAACTATTTAAATGGCATTTAAATTTTCAACAAAAAAAGTCATTTTTCACCAAGAAAGATGAATTTCCAACCAAAAACGATGACTTTTTCACCATGAAATATGAATTCTCAATTCATAAAGTTGAATTTTCAGTCCAAAAAGATGAATATTTCTTTCAAACAGTTGCATTTTGGACCATAAAAGATGCATTTTGAAAACAATAATTAAATTTTTAACAAAATGGTAAAATTTTCAAAGAAAACAAATTAAATATAAAACAGAAAAGTAATATTTTCTATCAAGTAGATGAATTTTTAAACCAAAAAAAATAATTGTTCAGAAGACAGTTGAATTTTCAAGAAAAAAGTCCATTTTCAATTAAAAAGCACGAACTTTCCAAAAAATAGTTGAATATGTTGAATTTTCGGCAAAAAAAATGAATTTGAACAAAATAATTAAATTTTCAACCAAATGGTCAAGTTTTCCGGCAAAGGAGATTAAATCTAAACCCAAAAAGTTGCATTTTTAATCAAGTAGTAAAATTTTCAAGCAAAAAAGACTATATTATTGAAAATTAAAATTAAATTTTTGACGTAAAAAATCCACTTTAAACCAAAAGAGATGAATTTTCGACTACAGAATATTATTTCCATCGAAGAAAGATGAATTTTCAACCAAATAAGAACAATTTTCAAGCCAAAAAGACGAATTATTTAGAAAAAAATTTAATTTTTAAGAAAAAAAATTAATTTTAAGCCAAGAAAGATGAATTTTCAACCAAACAGTTAAATTTAAAAAAAAATGACTCGTGAATCGAATAGTTGCAGTTACAACTAAATAGTTGAAATATGAATTAAAAGAGACGAATTTTTAACAAAATAATAAATAAATTTATTAAAAAATAAAAATAATTAACAGGAAAAAAAGAATAATTTAAAAAAAATCGGAGAATCAGGGAAATGGGAAAAAGAATGTGAAAATTGTAATTGAATTTGAAATCTATCGATTTTAAACGTTTTGACCAATTAAAACTTTGAATCAAGATAAAAGGTCGAATTTTTTGGAAAAAATTTGTCTTCTAAACCCGAAAGATGAATTTTCAGCCAAAGAAGATGGAGTTTCAACCAAATAGTTGAATTAAAAAAAATTCATTTTATAACAAACAATTTCACTTACAACCGAATTGTTGGTGTGTCATGCAAAATAGATGAATTTTAAATGAAATAGTTTTTTCAAATATTTTCAAACTTTTCTACCAAAAAAAGAATAATTTTCAATAAAAAAAAAAAAACATTTGAAATCCAAAATCCAAATTTTCTACAACGAAAAAAAGAATTTGAAACAAAATACGTAGATTTTCTGATTATTGTTGAATTTTCAAATAAAAATTATCAATTTTTAGGCAAAAAAAAGATGAATTAAATTTTCAGTTACGATAATTATTTGCTAATAGAATCAGCTGATATTAAACGAAAAAGAGCTTTTAATTATGAATAAAAAAACAGTCCAATTTATCCCAAGAGATGAATTATCAACAAAAAAACTTAATAGTTCATTTTTTAAACAAAAAAGACAAATCCTCAACAAAAACATATTCATTTTTAACCAAAGCGTTGCATTTTTATCCAAAAAAAGATCACATTTCTGTCAAAAGAGATGATCTTTAAAGCCAAAAAGACGAATTTCCACAACAGAGTTAAATATTCAACCAGAAACAAATTTAAGTTACAGAGAAAAAAAATCTTCACCAAATTGTTGAATTTTAAAAACTAAACAGGCGAATTCTCTAGAAAACTGTTGAATTTTTAACCCAGAAATATGAGTTTTCAACCAAAAATAATAAAAATAATATAAAATAATACATTTTTAAGAAAATAATTCAACTTTTAACCAAGTAGTCCAACTTTCAATCAAAAAGATTAATTTTCTACAACAAAAAAAAATTTGAAACAAAATACCTAGATTTTCTGATTATTGTTGAATTCCTAAATAAAAATTATCAATTTTTAGGCAAAAAAAGATGAATTAAATTTTCAGTTACGACAATTATTTGCTAATCGAATCAGCTGATATTAAACGAAAAAGAGCTTTTAATTATAAATAAAAAACAGTCCAATTTATCCCAAGAAATGAATTATCAACAAAAAACTTAATAGTTCATTTTTTAAACAAAAAAGACAAATCCTCAACAAAAACATATTAATTTTTAACCAAAGCGTTGCATTTTTATCAACAAAAAAAAAGATTACATTTCTACCAAAAGAGATGAACTTTTAAGCTAAAAAGACGAATTTCTACAACAAAATACCTAGATTTTCTGATTATTGTTGAATTTTCAAGTAAAAATGATCAATTTTTAGGCAACAAAAAAGATGAATTAAATATTCACTTACGATCATTAATTGATAATTAAATC
>JAWWLR010000148.1:16089980-16116011 GCA_035041075.1 Acraspis erinacei | reverse complement strand
AATCTGGTTTACTATAACCTTTTTTAAAATCTTTGAAATCTTTTGAAAGCTTTAAAATCATTGAATTCTTTGAAATCTTAGTGAAATATTTTCAAACCTTCTAGAATGTTTTGAAACCTTTTGAAATCGTTTCAAATCTTCAAAATATTTTACAACGTTTTAAATCTGGTGTACTCTACCCTTTTAAATCCTTTAAATCTTTTGAAAGTTTGCAGTCTTTGGAAAATGTTCAAAATCCTTTTAAATATTTTCAAATGTTTAAAATATATTGAAGCGTTTTAAAGTCTTTATGGGAGCTATTTGGATTTTTGGATATAGTGTTTTGCAATTTTCTCAACTGAAGATTGCAATTTATGTTAGCGCCTATCAAAGAAAATAAAAATATCTTTTATTATTCTGCTTTTTAATACATAAAATTTATACAAAATTTATTTCTTTATACAAAATTTCTTTCAGTGTAATCAATTATTTGATATTCTACCTAAATACCAGATCTCTTGAACACATTTATGATAATGTAAAGTGTGTTATCAGTGTTAACGAATTGAGCGAATAAATTTTTTTCCATAAACTGAATAATTAAATGCAAATATCTCAGAACGAAAACCTTGATTCCTATAATGTAAGATAGTCCTCCTCAGTGAGGGGAAATTCGGACATATTTACGCATTTGCCATAGGCTTCGTTTCCACCACTACGCCTACTCCCTCATGCGAAAGAGTGAGACGGAAGTTTTCCGTGCCGAGTAAGGATGCGTAGTGGTGGGAGACATCGGGCAAATAAGCAACGGCGGCCAATTTCCCCTTGCTCAAGACTCCTTATGTAATAGATAACGACTTGTAGTCGAATATTCCTCAGTCATATTGTTAACAAAATTCTTTATTAAAGTATTAAACTTTTTTTCTCTAATTCGAAAAAATGAAGATTTTCGGTACTTTCAACTTATCTTTGACGGTTATCCTGAATTCTATTGGTGAATATAATAATGTGATATGCCTATAGTTTTAAGGGCATTTATTTAGGTTAGTAAGAGATTATTTGGAAGAGTTTAATTTTCAATCCAAAATAAGTATTTTCTGTTCAAAAAGACATATGCAACAAACCAGTCAAATTTTCGAAAAAAACTACTATGTAATAAAATAGTTGCATTTTCAGCAAAACAAAACAGAATCTACTAAAATGATAAATCTTCAAGAAAAAAAGATCAAGTTTTCACCCAATAGATGATTTATCAATTTTGAACTAAGAAAAGATAAATTCTTCGCCAAAAATTGAATAGCTGAATCTTCAGTTAAAATATTAATATTCTACCAAAGAGATAAATTTGTACCTAAGATGATGTCCTAGTTGAGACAATGACATTTTCAGTAAAAAAACATTTTTTTTAAATGTCAAACAATTTATTAATAATAAATAAATTCTCACAAAAATGGTTACACTTTTATATAAGGGGATGAGTTATCAATCAGAAATTGAAAAGTTAAATTTTCAGTTAATAAAAATTAGTTTTTAACCAATTATTTGCACTTTAGCCTATAAAATGAATTTCTAATTATGTTATACAATACCGCATCAGTTCAATCTTTAGTTACAAAAATTAATTTTTAACAACTAAATAGTTGAAAATTCATCTTTCGTTGAAACATTACCTATTATATTCTGATTTTCTTTTGAGAGTGTAAAAGTGAAATATTTTGGCAAAAAATTCAACTATTTGGTTGAAATTTAACGTTTTTTTAACCCCACTCAGTCATCGTGATGTCATTTTTAATGGTCCTAAAGCAGCTGGGTGAAAAAAAATAAAAAAAGAAGTGCCTGTGACTGAAGGGCCCTTCCCCACCCATTTATTCGTTAAGTAATTGTGAATTCTCTTTCGTTAAAGCTCCCTCGGCTTTAACGAAGACATGCTCATCGTTCATTATGTGCATTCATATTAGTATTAAAATATACGTATTTTGATTTCCTTGTTTCTACAATTAAATAAATTGCGCATTCTACAAAAAATAATTGACTTATTATAAATTATATTGCAACTTGTGTTGTTTTTAAAATTTTGATTTGCTTATTTTTAATTTTGTCTTTTATGAATTAAAACAAAAATACGCATTGCCGCGTCAACTGATTCTAAGGTTTCTAGATATAATTTAGGCGCAAATTTTTTTAAGTAAAATGTTATTGTAGCTTTTGTCGTTTTTCAAAAGGTTAATTTTTGTATTGTAAGTCTATTTTTATAACAAAAGTTGATAACTCTATAAAAAATCCTCCTATAAAAAATGATTAATTACAAATTTGAAGATCTTTTTGTATGAAAAAATTTTATATTTTATTCTTGTCGTAACTTATATCTTTTGTCAAAGAATTCAAGTTTTTTCTGTTTCTTACGAATAACATAAAAACTACGTATTTTATCAAAAAGTAATTCATCAAAAATGTCTAGATCTTTGTCGAATACACAAGTTTTGTCTATTTTTGATTTTTGATTACCTTTCGTAAGATAAAAATTTAACTTTTAGATGTTGCAAGAAAATTTAAAATTATGAAAGTATTGTAAATTGTTCAAATAGCTATGTTTATCCTCTTGTGTCTTTTCATAATAAGTGACACGAAAATTTATTATTCATATTTCTCTGTACTAAAAATAACCGTAAATACAATTTTAAAATCCTGAAAAGAGTGTTCTCAAATTTTTTTTAATGCTCTAACTTTCTAAATTTTTATGGAATATAGCTGGCTAACGAACTTAAACTTCAGCTTAAGATACTAGGAGATTATACCAAAGCCCAATCCAATCTGTCAATTCCTTCGAAAGTTATTTTTATAAAAGAATAACTTTACACAAATCTAAAACCTGCCCTGCTGAAAATGTAAAACAGCATATTTTCAATGTTTCCTTTTTTCCTTTTTTAGGACGGTTTAAATTTTCAAAAAAATTTTAATTCAACGAATCAAGAAAATTATATATCATTAAGAATTACTGAACCAACTTCGATTTCACAAATTATATTGATTTTTTCAATGTAGGTGTTTCTGATAAGATATCACTTACTTTATAATATAAATTCTTTTATTAATCAAATATTGGTTTCAAAGTTATGAAACGTATTTACATTGCCGTCCTCAATTATGATAAATACTAAGTTATCGAGTGAGACAGAGCGAGCTAATTTCTTACATTTATCACCTTTTAAGATGCAAATGCAACTGCTAGAAAAATCTAGGAAACTTAGCATAAAAATTTGCAAGTTACGAGAAAGTAACCTTAACATCTCTTCTTCAAAATGAATGAAATATATTTGTAAAAATCTTTCCCGGTCCTGGAATTATCACAAAAAATGTGGAGTACTGCGCAATACAAAAATGGAAATATTAAAACAATGAAGGCGCCAGTCTCAAAAAAATTTTCCTAGAGAGGGCTCAGATTTACTTGAGTTTGTCGGAAGTGCCGAGATTTGCAGAACTTCTCAAAAACGGAACACTGCAGGAGAAATTAGACTCGGCTAAGCTCGGTTGCGTTCGGATGGAGTCGGCTGTCAGTCCGCCAGTGCACGTGCCTGAGCGAGGGAGACAGACGAAAGGACTGACCCAGCACGGCGCGCGCCGGCGGAAGTCCCTCCGAGTCTCTCTCTTTGCCGTGGATGCTCGGAGGCTTGGCTCCCCTACTCTATTTATAATATCTCTATGGGCAGTATGCGCATCACGAACGTGTGAATGCTTCGTAGTGTAAATGCTCCGAGCTTTACGAAAGATTTCCAAAATTTCTAAGAGTTCCAAGAGTTCCTCAAAGAGTTATTCTAATGCTTATGATAATGTATCATATATTGCATAACCTCAAGTTCCGTATATAAAAATATTTATTAGAAGTACTAAAAATATTTCAAAACTATATTAGCCACCTTAAAAAAATGTAATCCAGTTTCTTGTTGCAGAGTTCAGTTCGCAGTTTGAATGTTTACCTAATGGGGACCCTATTCCTGGTGTTCCTCGTTCCGGGATTTCTTATTTTCCTGAGGGGTCTCCTCTGCCTGCCGAGCCTTCTCTTCGTGCCAGGTCTAGGTCTCCTCCTGCCAGGTCCATGTCTCCTCCTGCCAGGTCCATGTCTCCTCCTGCCATGTCCAGTCCGTCTCTTATCACAAAAAGGTCTCCTCGTGCCAGGCAGAGTACTCAACTCATACTTGGATATGATGTTCGACATCTTAGATTTATTCGGCTTATTCCCAAAACGAATTCACACAGGATATTTGAAATTCGAAGATACACCTTTTCTCCCGATAAACCGATTGTAATGAGAGTAGAAAGGGGATTTGGACCTGTTCCAACCGATGAGAGAAAAGTCTTAACAACAGCAAATGGTGACGTCTTTGCAATATTTGAGAGTCATTCATTTCTTCGTGGAATATATACAAATAATCCTGGCAAGAAGAAACGGGTGAAGGTAAACATGGAAACTGGCGCGATTAACGAATTAAACCGAGATGAAGTAGATGAAACGCCCTTAGGAACCCGTAGGCCAGTTACACAAAATTTTAGAATAGTAAACGTAAAATAAATTACTGAACAGGAATAATGTAACGGTGAATTTTTGCGTGCCTAGGACGTCTGTCTGTCTCAGTGGGCGCTTGGCGCTCGGTCTTTGTACATCACACGTAGGCAACTGTAAAAGTTTTGTCTACTTTTTTTCTAATTCCTTATTTTACATTTATTTTAGGCAGACAGGGGACAGACACTGGATTCTAGAACAAAAAATAGTAGAAGAGAATTTTTCTGTTATTTGCAAAGTTAGAAATTTTTTATTGGATCTTTCATCGTACATAGCGTGCTTTACCTACACATTATATTTTTTAATTTTTCATGGCTTTTCCCACGTTTATAACAGAAAAGAGTGTCCTGAATAAAAAATATTGGAGAGTTCGTGCACATGATACGTAAGCCGTTTTTCTTTTGTTTATATTGCCGTATCCCTTTTAGCTTTACAAAAATTTTATTTTCGGCTTAAAGTTAAATTTCACCTTTTACAATTTTTACTTTTTATTGATGAAACTAAATATTAGTAATAGACCTATGAATAAAAAACTTGAAAAGTGCTAATAGAGAAATCAATTTAAATTATTAATTATAAACTTTCAACCAAAAATGAAATCTAGTTAAAGTCTCAGATACGAAAATGATTTTAAAAAACAATTTTTGAACAAGAACGTTTAATTTCCAACCAAAAGTTCAGTCGTTAAAAAAAGGGAATCTATAACAAAGTGGTTAATCTTTCAAGAAATTAATTTAATGTTCTAGGAAAACAGATAAAATTTTATCTAAGAAGTTAAATTATCAGCAAAACATACTACTTTTTCAATAAGAAGATTATTCCTTTTTCTTAAACGAATTTTCTACAGAATAATTTATTTATCCACAAAATATTTTAATTTTTAAGCCGAAAATGCGAATTATCTACCACTAGTTGAATTTTTACCTGGAAAATATTATTTTCAAAAAAGTCAATTTTTTATCATAGAATTACATTTTTGTAAGAAAGTGAAATTTTTAACCAAGTAGTTGAATTTTCAACCAAAAATTAAATTTTTGAGCAAAGAAGTTTCGTACTAATTTTCTACCAAAAAATATGAATTTTTAAACAAATATTTGAATTTTCCAAAAAATATTTGAATTTTCAAGTAGTAAAGGTAAATTTTTAATTTAAAGTGTAAATCTTGGACCAAAAAAGGAAGAAATAAATTTTTAGTTGCAAATAGCCATTTTCTTCCAAAAATAAAAATACTACAATTTTCCACAAAAGAAATTAATTTTCTACTAAAATTATGAATCTTGAACTGAAATCAAGAGGCTTCATCAAACAGTGAGTTTGCTACAAAAGAATTAAGTATTTAATCAAAAAAGATGAATTTCCCACCAAGATGAATAATTTTCAACCAAAAAATACGAATTTTCAACAAAATATACACATTTTTAACAAAATTTTTAATTTTTAACAGGTAAAGCTGAATTTTTCCAAAAATTGAATAATTACCTTTTTTAGGTAAACAAATTAATTTAAAAGAAAAATTTCAAAAAATTATTAAATTTTTAACGTATAATTTGAATTTTGTACTAAAATGATAACTTTATAAACAATTTCATAAAGTTTCATTACCAAAAATTAACTTTCAACAACAAAGTTTAGGACTTAATCCAAAAAATGGATTTTTAAGCAAGAAGATTTATTTTCTTATCAGATTAAATTTCAAGCAATTATTCGTATTTTTAACCCAGAGAAATACTTTTTCAACCAAAAACATTGATTTTCTGAAGAAAAAAAAATGTTGATCAAAATATTATATAAATTTTTTAACGAAAATTTGAAATATTATAGAGTTATTATCAATTTTCAAATAAATTTTTAACCAAAAGGGAATAATTAAATCTTTATTTAAAAAACTATTCGTCAAACAACAACAAAATTAAATTTGTAATCATTCATATTAAATTTCAACCATATAGTTTGGTTCTTAACTAGTAGAGATCAATTTTTATCAAAAAAAAAAAATTAAATTTTTAGTAGGAAAAATTGATTCTCTACCAAATAAAAAAACTGATGTCTAAAAAAATAGTTAAATTTTAACAAAAGTAGTAGATTTTCAAGGGAAAAATACATTTAAAGAAAAGCAGAACTTTTAAACAAAGGAGATAAAAAAAATTTCACAAAAAAAATTTCCAGAAGAAATAGTTAAACTTTCAATTACAGAGATGAATTTTTAACTAAAGAGCTTACGATTTAAGACAAAACGTAATTTTTCAACTAAGAAGATTCATTTTCTAAAAATTGAATGTTTAAATTTTTAACTAAAAAAAATAAATCTTCTACAAAAAAATTGAATCAAAAAAATAAATTTAAAAAAAAGTTAATCAGCTCTTAATCATGTATTTGCACTTTTGAACAAAAATGATGGCTTTGGAACAAAATAGTTGGATTTTCAACAAAATAATTAAATGTTCAAAAAAAGAGTAGAATTTAGAAAAAAAACTATATAAGTTTCGAACAAAAAATATTATTGTATAATTTTCAAAGAAAAATAAATTTTGTGTTAAGAAAATTAATTCTCAATAAAAAAGCGAGTTTTCAACAAAATAGTTCAATCGTCAACCAAGAAGATGAATTTTCTACTATAATAATGACTTTTCAACTGAAATCATGAATCTTCACAAAAAATGAATTTTCAACCAAGAAGATTAATTTTCTGAAAATGGAATTGTTAAATTTTCAATTAATAAAATAAATCTTCAATTAAAAATATAAATAAAGAAGAAAGTAATTTTAAACTCAAACATGTAGTTGAATTTTCGAAGAAACAATAGGACTTTTAACAAAATAGTTGGATTTTCAAAAAAGTAATTTAATTTTTAACTAAATAGTATAATTTTTTATTAAACGATAGAAATTTTGAACCAAAAATAAAATAGCAGACTTTTCAATATTAAAAATAAATTTTGAACCCAAAAAGGAATAATTAAATTTTTAGTTAAGAAAATTAATTCTCAAATAAAAAAGCGACATTCCAAAAAAATAGTTAGATTTTCAACGAAAGAGGTGAATTTTTTACTAAACCGATAAATCTTTAAATAAAATAATGTATATTGACCGAAACTCTAAATTTTCAACCAAAAATTTGAACATTTAAAGAAAAACATGAATTTTCAACCAAGAAGATTCATTTTGTAAAAATGTAATTGATATATTTTCTACCAAAAAAATAAATATTTAGTCAAAAAAATAAATATTCAACCAGTAAAGCAATTTCTCAATAAAAAAAACTAAATTAAAAATTAAACCAAATAATTAAACTTTTTAACTAAATAGTAGATTTTTTTACCAAATAAAAAAATAAGATATGAATTTTCAACCCTGTAGTTGAAATTTCAATAAGTAAAAATAAATTTTTCACCCAAAAAGGAATAAAAAGTTTTTTGGTTAAGAAAATTAAATTAATTAATTCAACAAAAATGTTTAACATTTAAACCAAAAGGTGATTTTTTAACCAGGAAGATTAATTTTATAAAAATGTAATTGATATATTCAAAATAAATAAATAAATACATTTTTAGTCAAAAAAATATAAAAAATTATCTAAATTTCGAAAATATATCTGTAGACTTTTCAACAAAAAACAGTTATATTTTGTATTGATTTATATTAATGTAGTTTGCATTTAAGCTGAAAAATACTGTACGAATTTTCAACCATGTAATCCAATTTTTAACGACTAAAAAAAATTTTTAACCCAAAAAGGAATAATTACATTTTTTGTTAAGAAGATTAATTCTCAACTAAAAAAAATATATTTCAAACAAAATAGTTATATTTTTAAACAAAGAGGTGAATTTTATAATAAAACGATAAATCTTTAAATAAAGAAGTGAATATTTAGCAAAAAAATTAATTTTCAATAAAAAAATTTATTTAAACTACAAGAAGAATTTTGAACCAGGAAGATTGATTTTCTATAAATGTCATTGATATAGTTTAATTAAAAAAATAAATCTTCAGTAAAAAAAAATAAATATTCAATTATAAAAGTAATTTTTAAGAAAAAAATTAATTAAAAATAAAGTGATTCAACCGCAAATCCTGCAGTTGATTTTTGAACAACAAAGATGAATTTTTATACACAAAAATTGGATTTTCAACAAAATAATTGCATTTTTAACTAAATAGTAGAATTTTTGACCCAAGCAATATAAATTCCGAACATAAAATATAATAGGAGACTTTTCAACAATAAAAAGCTGTATTTTTTTATTGATTTATTTTAATGTAGTTTGCATTTAAGCGAAAAAATAAGATATGAATTTTCAAACATGTAGCTGAATTTTCAACAATTAAAAATAAATTCTTAACCCAAAAAAGAATAATCACGTTTTTAGTTTCAAAAATTAATTCTTAAGGAAAAAAAGCGACTTTCCAAAAAAGTTACATTTTCAGCCAAAGATATTAATTTTCTACTAAAATGATTAATATTTAAATAAAATAATGAATATTTAACAAAAAATGAATTTTTAACAAAAAATTTTATTTAAACTAAGATATAAATATTCAAACAAGAAGATTATTTTTCTACTAACGTAATTGATATTTTTTAAATAAAAAAAAATCTTCAGTCAAAAAAATAAATCTTCAAACAGAAAAGTAAATCTTCAATCATAAAAATTATATAAATTCCGAAAATATAATAGTAGACTTTTGAAAAAAAAGAAGCAGTTGCATTTTTTTATTCATTTATATTAATTTATTTTGCATTTAAGTGAACAATTAATATATTGATTTTCAACCATTTAGTCCAATTTTTAACGACTAAAAATAAATTTTTAACCCAAAAAGGAATAATTACATTTTTTGTTAAGAAAATTAATTCTGAATAAAAAAAATGTATTTCAAACAAAATAGTTACATTTTTAAACGAAGAGGTGAATTTTATAATAAAGCGATAAATCTTTAAATAAAATGGTGAATATTTAGCAACAAAAAAATGCATTTTGAACAAAAATTTTAACATTTAAATCAAAAGAAGAATTTTGAACTAAGAAGATTAATTTTCTAAAAATGTAATTGATATATTTTCAATAAAAAAAATAAATCTTCAGTCAAAAAAATTAATCTTAAATCAGAAAAGTAAATTTTTAAGAAAAAAAATTAATTAAAAATAAAGTGACACAAAAAATTGGATTTACAACAAAATAATTACATTTTTAACTAAATAGTAGAATTTTGTACCAACGTTTGTAATTTCCGAATCGAAAATATAATAGTTGACTTTTAAGTAAAAAAAAAGTTCTATGTTTTATTGGTTTATATTAATGTAGTTTGCATTTAAGCGGAAAAATAAGATATGAATTTTCAAACATGTATAGTTCAATTTTCAACAAGTAAAAATAAATATTTAACCCAAAAAGAAATAATGAGATTTTTAGTTAAAATAATTAATTCTCAAGTAAAAAAAGCAAATTTCCAAAAAAAGTTACATTTTATACTAAAACGATCAATCTTTAAATAAAATAATGAATCTTTACAAAAAAATGAATTTTTAACCAAAAAGTTTATTTAAACTAAAAAGTAAATTTTCAACCAGGAAGATTAATTTTATACAAATGTAATTGATATATTTTAAATAAAAAAAAATAAATCTTCAATCAGGAAAGTAAATTTTCAAGAAAAAAAATTAATTAACAATAAATAAATGAATAAATCATGAAGTCGAATTTTTAAACATAAAAGATGATTTTCGATAACAAAAATTTGGATTTTCAACAAACTAATTAAATTTTCAAGCGAATAGTACATTTTTTAACACAACATTATAAATTCCAAACCAAAAATACAATAATAAACTTTTTAACAAAAAATAATTAGATATTTTTATTGGGTTCTGATAATGAGAATAAAAGGCAAGTTTCTGGAAAACAGGAAAAAAATTCTTTAACAAATGAAAATTCCCAAACTGTTCAATATTTCTCGTTTAAAAAAATAATTTTGAGTGTAACCCCCTCCCCTACATAAATTGTTAACGCAATTTATGAAAAGCCCCTAAGACTTACACTCAATTATTTATAATAATTTACGATTAAAATTCCTGTGTTGTAAAATAAATAACATTTGACGTTAAGTACTTTCTCTAGTTATTGTTTCTATTTGTAACACGTAAGACAACCTACTATTAAATTGATGTCTATCAATAATCAAGATCTTGTAGCAAAGAAAAGCAAACGTGATCGTTATGGTGTACTAATGCGAATGATGAACCTTGCTCTAGAAACTCATTTGACAGAGAAAAAATTTGATTGCTCTATAACCATAAATCATGACCAATTGATTGGTTACTTCCTTAGAGAAAATTCATCAATGTTTATTAATAATGAAAAATTATCTACATGATTTGAAGGATTTAAAATTTTATTTTCGTGGCTTTTGTTGTGAGAAAACACAAGTGTTTACACAACTTTATTCTACACAAAATTTTCCCTAAACAGAATTTAATAATGTTATATTTTTCCTACACAAAATTTTTTCTACACAGAATATTTTCTACACAGAATTTAATATTGCTTGATACTTTGTTTCCTACACAAAATATTTCCTACACAGAATTAAATAGTAATAGTTTATTATCAAAATAGTCTCTAAACATTGCACACAAAAATATGGGTCACAGACATTCCTACACAAAATATATTGTACACAATTATTCTAATCACAATTTTTCCACGCCAAACTTTTTCGAGACAAAATTTTTCCTAAACAGAATTTAAAACTGTTCTATTTTTCCTGCACAAAATTTTTTCTATATAGAATATTTCCTACCTAGAATTTAATATTGTTTAATACTCTTATTTTTTCTACATAAAACTTTTCCTGCACAGCATTTAGTAATGTTATATTTTTCCTACAGAAAATATTTCAAACACAGCATATAATACCGTCATATTTTTAATTTTTCCTACCCAAATTTTTCCTAAGCAGAATTTAATGCTGTCATATTTTTTCGGCACAAATTTTTTCTACACAGAATATTTCCTACACAAAATATTTCCTACACAGAATATGAAACTGTCATATGTTTAATTTTTTCTACACAACATTTTTCCTAAACAGAATTTAATACTGATATATTTTTCCTACACAAAATTTTTTCTATATAGAAGATTTTGTACACAGAATTAAATATTGTGTGACACGTTTATTTTTTTCCTACACACAAAATTTTCTACCCCGATTTAAATAGTAATATTTTATCATCAAGATAATGTCTAAACACTGTACATAAAAATATGGATTACACCCGTTTCTACACAAAATATATTGTACAGAAGTATACTCATCATATTTTTTCTTGATGAAAAACTTTTCTACTCCAAATTTTTCCTACACAGAAGTTAAAACTGTTATATTTTTCATACACAACATTTTTTCTACACAGAATATTCGACACATAGAATTTAATATTGTTTAAAGCTGTAATTTTTTCTACACAAAACTGTTTCTACAGAACATTTTTCCTACACAGAATTAAATATTTTCTACACAACGTTTCCTCTACACAGAATTTTTCCAATACAGAATTTAGTAAAATTATATTTTTCCTACACAAAATTTTTTCGATACCGAATATTCCCTACACAACATTTAATATTGCTTAACACTTTTTTTCCAACACAAAATATTTCCTACACAGAATTAAATAGTAATATTTTATTATCAAGATAGTCTCTAAACATTGTACAAAAAATATAATGTACAATATTTTTCCTGCACAAAATATATTCTGCTTAACATATTTACAATAGTACATAAAATATTCTTTACAACAAGTATATATATATACTATACAAGATAATATACTATATATCTTATTATTATTATATCTTGTATACCTATACAAGATAAAATTATTAAAGTTTTAGTTTAAATCTTGTGGCTGCTATGTAGCAAATATTCAGAGGGAAGGTAAACAGACATATTCTAAACATAGGCACTAAGTGTAAAACTTTTCCTACACAAATTCAAATATGTTTTGTGTAGGTAAAGTTTTACAATTAATGCTTGGGTGTAGAATATTCCTGTGTATCTTCACTCATAATTTTTTCTATAAAGCAGCAACAAGATTTCAATTAAAACTATAATCATTTCACCTTGTGTAGAATCTACTTTTTGTAAAGAATATTTTGTGTACTGTTTTAAATATTTTATGTAGAGCCTATCTCGAGAATAAAATATTACTATTTAATTCTGTGTAGAAAAAATGATGTGCAGGAAAAATATAACAGTATTAAGTTCTGTATAGGAAAAATTTCACAGTATTAAATTACGTGTAGGAAATGTTTTGTGTGTAAAATATTTTGTGTAGGAAAAAAATAAAACTATTAAACAATATTAAATTCTGTGTAGGAAACATTTTGTGTAGAAAAAGTTTTTTTTATGAAAAATATGATCAGTATAGTTGTGTACAATATATTTTGTGTAGAAAAAAATTGTGTAGGCACGGGTGTAGCCCCAAAAAGTGAATGTTCAAACACAGAGATGAATTTTTAGCTAAAATTATGGAATATTTAACTGAACTAATAGTTACATTTTCGGGTTAAAAAAATTTTCAACCACAATGTCCACTTGGACATATATACATTTTTATCCCTTCTCGTTCGATCAACGAAGTTAAGGAGCGATTGAATAGTAATTATTATTCTATCTTTTCGAAAAATCCTTGTGGGCGATGTTTCGAGGTCGAATTTTATAGGGAAGAAAGAATTATTTAAAACAGAAAAAAGTTGTTAAATCTTCAAAAATAATTGAGTGATAAAATAGAGGATCTGCTTAATAAAATAGAATTTTCTAATTATTTTTCTATCGCAAATTGTATTGGTGTAGGAGGGGGGGGGGATACAGGTGACCCAATCAGACGGCGGAGGTAGTAAAAATAATAAGGACGGCGAAGGTAGTAAAAATAACAAGGACGACGGAGGGATAATAATAAAGAAAAAATATAATAATAAGCTTTCAAAGAAAAAACAAGTTTCCAATCAAATAGCTCATTCGTCAAATAAATTGTGAATTAAAACTATCAACCTTCAACAACAAAAATTAATTTTTGACAAAAGTTTTAACTTCCAACTAAATAATTTTATTTTCAACCTAAAATATTAATTTTCAACTAAAATTATAAATATTTAACTGGACTACTTGAATTTTTAACTGAAAAGAAGAATTGCCCAACAAGAAGATTAACTAGAAAATATACATTTTCATCTACAAATGGTTTTTAGTTAAAGAAATTAATTTTTAACCAATCTGAAGAACTTTAAACTGAAATGATGAATCTTCAACTGGAATAGTTGTATTTTATGCCAAAAATATAAATTTTCAAATTTGTAAAAGCAAAATATCAATTTTTAAAATATAGTTGAATTTTCATCGAAAAAAAGATAAATTGACTTTCAAGAAAATAGTCACATTTTCAACAAGAAATGAATTAAAAATTAAAAGATAAATCTTTAACCAATAAAATTAATTTCCTGTCAAATCGCTACCCTGGCAGGGTGGCGATTCCGCGAACGATTTTAAATTCCCGATCATTTTCCGGTTAAGTTTTTCAATTTTCCCGGGGAACTGAAAGTAACATTTATATTTTTCGCAAAATGGAAACATTTATTTTAAATCATAACTTTCATTCTAATTATCCTTTAAAATAACAGAGCAGCTAACTGTAAAATAAATGAATTTTCAAATAAAATTATGAATCTTAAGCTGGAATAGCGGAATTTCACTCAAAACAGATGAATTTTCAACTAAAATTATGAAAATTTAACTTAAATACTTGAACTTTTAATCAAAAAGATAAATTTTTAAACAATAGGATTAATTTTCAAACGAAATAGTTGAATATTCAATCAAAGAAGACAAATTTTCAACTAAATAGTTGAATTTTTAACTAAAATGATGAATTCTCAATTCGCATAGTCGAATTTTAAACAAAAAATGAGTTTTCGACTCAAACAATTAATCTTAAAACTGAAATAGTTGAACATTAAAAAATTATTTTGACTAAAGCGGATAAAATATCAACCGAAACAAAAATAATTAAGTTTTAAGATAAGAAACTCAATGTTCAACCAAAAAGAACGAATTTTTAACTAAAAAAATCATTTTTCTAAAATAAAATTGAATAATTCATCGAATTTACAGTAAAAAACTGAATGTTCAACCAAAAACAAAATGAATTTTCAACTAAAATTATAGAATATTCAACTGGAATAATAATATATATTCAGTTTAAAAAAATGCAAACAAAAAAGAAAAAAATTTGGAACATAATAGTGCAATTTTCGGTAAAAAAATTCCTTTTCCACCAAAGAAACAACAAGTTTTCAATCAATCAATTCAATTCAATCAATCCTTTCAGTCAAATCAAATAGCTCACTTTCAGCCAAATAAATGAATTTCTTTAATTAAAATTATGAATCTTCAATAAAAAACATAATATTCAACAAAAAAGTTTATTTTTGAACCAAGTAAATTTATGTTTAACATTGAAGATGAATTTTCAACTAAAATGATGAATATTTAAGTGGAATACTAACATTTTCAATCAAAAGAAAGAATTTTTAAACATTGATATTAAAATTCGAAGATAAAATCATTTTCTGTCAAGAAAGTCGACTTTCTATGAAACAGTGTTTTTTAAAAACAAAATATGTGAATTTTCAACGAAATAAATGAATATTCAATGAAAAAAGAAAAAATTATATCCAAATAGTTAAAAAAAACACCACTTTTTCAGAAACATATTTACATTTTTAATTGAAAAATTATTTTTCAACGAAATAATTACATTTTTCTTAAAGATGAATTTTCAATTAAAATTATTAATATTCCAAAAAAAATTAATTTGTTATAACAGCGTTTAACTTTTAACCGCAAGTAGTTGAATTTCCCAGAAAAAATGTAAATTCCCAACGAAAAATGTACAAAAGATGTACATTATAATTCAGAAATATTTCCTCTTCGAAATACTACTTCCACCCTAAAAACTACTTGACGCACTTTCTTTTTCTAAAATTTGGAAGAAGGAACTTTTAAATTGTGACGCATTTTTGCTTGGAAAAGGGATTTTTCAAACTCTCTTCTTCTAAATCCCAGTTTTAATTCTTAAAAAAGATTCCCGTTCCTTGTCAAAAATTAGTCCTAAAATAAAAACGATAATTATTTTCCCCCATATGCCCTTCAACTGTAGATAAGAATGTAGAAGTTACTTTTTTAAATTGACAAAAATTATTATGATAATGAAAGATTGAATCTTGCTACATTCAGAAGTAAATTCCCAGTTTTTAATTAAATTCCCGGTCATTTCCCAGTCAAGTACAGGAATTTTTTCAGTTAAGGGATTGCATGGAATTGCACGATATTGCAAAAGTTTGCAAAGAGGGTGTACATCAAATTGTAGGAGTAATTAGCCCCTCAAATTAGAATTAAATCCGTTAAAACCTGAAATAGTTCTCATTGAAATCTCGGCTCTTTTATCTGACAAGGGGTATTATCTTGCAGGGTTTGAGTAGAGTATCAAGTGTGTGTGTGTGTGTTATTACAGCTTTGATTAAATAATAATAATAACAATAATAATCAGATGGGGAGGCACTCACCTTTGAAATGGGTAGAACCGCCTGAATATCATCCTTCTGTATCTCAAGGCGCGCTTGCACCTTTCCCCTTTCCACATGATGGTGATGATGATGCTGTTGCTGCTGCTGATGTTGGCTTAACTGATACATGCCAGGTATGGAAACGTTATCCTCCTCGCCTTCGAAGGCATATCGTACGCTCCACACGATTCTACCCCCATCCCAGTTACCACCTCCTGCACCCTCGTCACTCGCCTCCAGTAGCATCGTCATAATCTCCTCCGCCGACCTGCCAACAAAAAGAAAACCTCTCATCTTGAGTGCAGGATAAACACACATTATTAGAAGAATTCAAAGCAGGAAAGAACCGTGGACAGGAAGATAATTTTACCCGAATGTCTTACAAAATAAACAAAATTCTTCACTGGAATTTTCCATACAAATCTCTCATCCATATTGCAGGGTGGCCATCCACCTGCCCGTGAAAATCGGCGGAAGGCAAAGACGAAGTTCAATCGAGAGAAAACCGGGACTGAAATATTATAGAGGAAGATTTTCGGCATTTCATAATTCGCGCGTTTTGTAGCTTCAAAGTCGTTGATTTTATTCCAACAAAATAGTTGAGGTTTTAAACAAACGAACTGAATTCTGAACTCAAAATATAATAGTACATTTTCCGGGTTAAACAAATAAAGTTACAAGAACAAAATATGACTTTTCTACGAAGTTTTGGAAATAGTTGAATTTTTAACTAGAATGATGAATCTTCCAAAATAATAAATTAATTTTTAATAAAGAAGTTCTACTTTCAACCAAAAAGTTGCATTTTTACCAAAAAAGATCAGATTTATACCAAAAGAGTGAAAATAGTTTAAAATTAAATTCCTTGGTCGATAATGTAACTATTTTATTTAAAATTCTTTTTAAAATTTTATTATTTGGTTGAAAATTTATATATTTTGTGAAAATTCATCTTTTGTGGTTGAATATTAGTCTTCTTGGCGACTAATTCATCTTTTTTGCTAAAAATTCATTTTTCTAGTTAAACATTTAACAATTAGGTTGAAAATTACTTAAAAATTTGAATATTTAGTTAAAAATTCATGTATTTTCTTTTCTGGTAGAAAATTAATCTCCTTAGTTGGAAATTGAACTTCTATTATTTTTTAAACATTAATTTCTTCTTTTGAATTTTTTTTAAATTGAAAATTATTCCTTTAACTAAACATTTAACAATTACGTTTTTTGCCGAAAATTTTTGACAGAATTTTAGTCTTTTCGGGTGAAAAATTAAGTATTCTAGTGAAAAATAATTTTATTTGATTTAAAAATTAACTATTTGGTTTAAGATTCAGTTTTTTTACAAATTTATTTTTCTTACTGAAAATTTAACAATTTTCTTTTTGTTGAAAATTTATATCTTTTAGGTGAAAATTCATATATTTTGTAGAAAATTTGTCTTTTTTGGCCGAAAATTAATCTTTTTGTTTAAAAATGTAACTATTTTGTTAAAAATTAATTTTGTAGTTGAAGATTCATCATTTTAGTTAAAAAATTACCTTCCTAGCTAAGAATTTAAATCTTCCATTTTTTTGGGAAAGTTAATCTTTTTTGATAGAAATTTAATCTTCTTGGTTGAAAATTCATCTGTTTGGTTGAAAATTTAACTCTTTCGTTGACGATTTATTTAATTTGTTTGAAAATTAATGTTTTTACTAAAAAACTATTCTAGTTTTTGTCATACATTAATTTAACTGACTTGTGAAAAATGTTTTCTTATGTTGTTGAAAATTTATCTTTGTTAGTTTAAAATTCATGTATTTTGTTGATAATTTGTCTTCCTTGGTAGAAAATTAATTTTGCTGGGTTCAAAATTCATCTATTTAGTTAAAAATGTATATCTTTGGTTGAAAATTTTAACTTTGGAGGAAAATTCATGTTTTAGGCTAAAAATTCAATTAATTATCGTAGAAAATTCATATTTTTAAATTAGATTTTTTTCTTTATAGACTTATTATCTGATTGGAAGTTTAACTATTCCTTTAGAAATTCTTTTACAAATTCAAATGTATAAAATTCGTTTATTTGGATAAAAATTATGATGATTTTTATCATCATTTTAAATTAATTTTTCTAACTGAAAATTAATTAAACTATTTTTTGTCCACATTTTTGTTCAGGTAGAAATTTAATCATCTTAATTGAAAATTCATTCATTTTTAAACAAAGTTTCGAATTGTTTAATTTTTAACGCTTCTAGTTTAAATTAACTATTTTTGAAAAAGTTCAATTAGCAAGAATTTAAATTTTCAAATTAAACTTTAAAGTTTTTAAATCTTTCGAATTTTCATATTAAAAATCGGAATGGTCAGTTTCAAATATAATAATTTTAAATGTAAAATAAAGCAATTTCGAATTGAAAAACTTCAAATCGTGCAATTTTAAATATTTGAATCATATCATAGCAATCTTTCTTTGTATTGTATATAAAAAAATATTTTATTATTCAATGTAATAACTTAAAATTGTCGGATTTTTAGTTGAAGAATTAATTAATTAATAATTAATTAATTAGTTTCAAGAATTAATAATAATTCTACAAGAAGTGTTAAAAATAAAATGATTTGAAATTAAAAAATAAATTAATTAATTTAGAAATTAAGATTAAATTGATTAAATTTTGAAAAGTATAATTATTAATTTAAAAAGTATGAATTTTTGAACTTTTAAATCTACTTAAAATAATTCAAATTTTAAAGGGTTTGAGAATAAAAAAGTATTAATGTCAATTTTAATACCAATTCATTTCTATTAAAAAAATCGCAGTGAAATACTAGAATAATTAATAAGACTTATATAGATTTTTTAGAATTTTTGATATGTAGAGCTTTCACTAGTAAACAATAGTAAGAAATCAGAAATGAAAAAAGACATCACTTCCGAAATTTAAAAAAAAAGTCTTTTTTTGGTAGAAAATCCAGTTTTTTGGCTAAAAATGCAACTGCCTAGTTGAAAATTAATTTGTTTTAGATGAGGATTCAAGCATTTTGCTGAGAATTCGTTTTTGCATTTTTATTTTTATTTTACATCTTTTTCTGTTGAAAATTCACCTTTCTAAATGGGAAATTCAGCTAGTTGGTTGAAAGTTCAACTACTTCGTTAGAAATTCATTTTATTAGTTGAAGATCTATCTATTTGGATGAAAATTGAACTATTGTCTAAATATTCAATTTTTTGGGCTGAAAATCAATTTTTGCAAGTGAAAATTGATCTACTCCATTTTTCGTGGAATTTTTTTTTACTTTAATAATCTATCTTTCATGAAAATTTAACGTTTCGATTTTTGGTTCAAATTTCATCTTTTTTAGTTTGAAAATTGAACTATTTCGTTAGGAATATTTAGAAACGAAACCATATATTAATTAAAAATTAACCAAATACAATTTGGATAACATCACATTCCCGGTTTAAAACCTTTATTCAAAAATTTATTTAATTTCTTGAAATTTCATCTTCTTGGTAAAAAAATTAATTTTCTTGTTTGAAAGTTCAACAATTTGTTTACAAATTTATTTATTTTGCTGTGCATTCTTATTTTTGATTGAAAAATAACATTTTTGATTAAAAATTCAAATAGTTGGTGAAAGTTGAACTACTCAGTTAAAGAAACATTGTTACTAAATTTTATATTGTAATTTAAAAAAAAATAGGCATGCTTGCGAAAAAATTCTCTGACTTGCAAAAAAATCGTTGACATTTCCAGGTTGAAAATTCAGCTATTTTGCTGTAAATTTGTCCTTTTAGTTCAATTCAATTGTTTCTAACTTAAAACGAAATTCTTTTCTTGGTTTAAATATATCCACTCCATTATATTTTTTGTTAGAAATTAATCTATTTTTGTTGAAAATTGAAGTACTGGGTGGACTATTGAAATAATTTGTGAATTCATAAGAAGCATTGACTCAACATTTCAGGTAAAAACAGCTTTATTCATTGAGATGTCGGCCATATTTAACTAATTATCAGAGAAGTTCAAAAATATTTTTCAAGGAAAAATAAAGAAACAGTGATGAGTCCGAGACCTTTTATTTTATAAATGAAGTTTTTTTTAATTACTGGTGATTTATTATTGGTTACTAGTAAAAACTGTACACGTAAAGATTTAAACTTTTTTTGCTTATTTTCGGAAACCAAAGGACAAATTTTTCCCCTCATTTCAAATGATTCTATTAATGTTATTATTTTCACTCCGCCCTATTTTCCAGGTCTTGTAGCAACCCTGATGAGTTAAAGACCTGTATCAGATTCTACAAACATTCATTTTGAATAGAGAAGTAAATAAAAGAGGGTCATATTTTTGAGTCAGAGATATTTTACTAGAAAAGCAATCTTTGCACCGATTAATTCAAAATTGGTTCTCGGAAGGGTTGTTTGGACAAGAAGTTTACGCCAGATAATATACATATTCTCTCAATTTTTGTTCCTCTTTCAGCGAAAGAAGGCGTCCCCCGGGTCGGAAGATAATTGCTAGACTTTGGACGTTCTGTTTCATCGACGAGATGGGCATAACTGGTTTAAAACTTGCGCAAGAGGCGCAAGAGGCAAAAGAGCCCCGAGCCCCGAAATTTTATTAACTCGCTCGCAGCAGTTGTTCTGTGAAGAGGACGTGTTTTCTTAATAAAACCATGTAATACATGGCTATTCGTTATTCATTTACCACATCCCATTCGTTCTCTTTATCTTTACGACTTGAAGAGAGAACTGCCATGAATAAGCTACGTCCATTTATAACTCATTCCCACATACTGAATTTAGTTTTTTGTTTTTGCATTAATTTATACTTTCCAATTAGCACCAAAATATTATCATCATTTCCCATGATTTAATGGGATTTAAAGAATTTAGCACTAAAAGGATTCAGTAATAAATTAACTTCAGAAGTGATTCTGTAAAGTATTTATATTTTAAGACTTCAAATTGTAACTAAAATTGGAAAACTCTCTCTGTTGGAAGGATCTACATTTGAAGGTCCTTTAACCAAAAGCCTTTGAACAAATTTCACAACCAAAAATACTCTCAAAACAGGTAAAAAATAGGGTGTTTTTTTTTAAGAAAATAGGGAAATTTTAATCCAAAAAGATGAATTTTCAACAAAAGAGCTGAGTTTTCAAGCCAAAAATTCGTTTGATTTAGAAAACGATTTTTAATCACGAAACGATAAAATTTTAAACAAAAAAAGTTTATTTTCAACCAAGAATAATACATTTTTAACCAATTCTTCATTTTTCAAACAACAACAAAATTAAACCCAACAGTTGCATTTAGAACCAAATAGTTTAATTTCCAAACAAAAGAGACAAATTTTTAACTTACAAAAATAATCGTTCAAAACTAAAAAGACTAATTTTTAACAAGAGTTGAGTTTGAATAAACAAAAGATTTTTCAGTCAAGAATGAAAAAAGTTGAAAAAAATTGTAGAATTTTCAAGCCAGAATGACGAATTTTGAAGAAATACCTGAATTTTCCACTAAAATATATCAATTTTCACCCAAAAATGGAATAGTTAAATTGTCAGTGAAAAAAGTAAGTTTCAACGAAAAAGAAAGGAATTTTCAATCAAATAGTTGAATTTTCAAACGAAAAGATGAATTTTCAACCAAGCAGATTAATTTTCCACCGAAAATCACGAATTTTCAACGAAATACATGCATTTTCATTAATAAACAAGCAATCTTTAACCAAAAATGGAATAGTAAATTTCCAGTAAAATAAGAGAAATTTAAAAAGAATTATTGGTATTTTCATTAAAAGAAAAAAATTTTTTACGAACAAAATTTATTCTTAACAAAGTTAAGAAAGTTTTAACAGAGTATTTTTAAAAATGGAATAGTTAAATTTTCAACAAAAAAATTAATTAAAACAAAATTTTTTTAAATTAAATTTTCAACCAGAAAGGAATCTTCAACCAAAAACGGAAACTAAAAACAACCATATTTTCAAATTAAAAAACCAACTCTTATGAAGAAGAATCAACATATTTTTTGTTCGTTTGAATTCAACTGTTTTTGATTAAAATGTTATCAGTTGAAGTTTCTTCTCTTTGGTTGAAAATTTTTATTTTATTTATTTTTTATTTTTGGTTAAAAACAGATCTATTTTATTTGAAAAACTACATCATTTTTTATTGAAATATCAACTATTAAATTATACGCCGTTTCATTCATCTCTTTGATTTAAATAAAAAACTATTTTAATAAAAATCATTTTTCGTTAAAAATTGATTAACTAAAAACTTAACTTGTCCGTTTTTGGATAAATATTCACCTATTTTAGTTTGAAAATGAACGATTTGGATAATAATTCATGCATTTTATTGGAAAATCCTCTCTTTTAGTTGAAAAATAATTTTGATGCTTAAAAATTAATATTTTGGTTTAAAAAATAATTTTTCAGTTGAATATTTAACTAATTTTTGAAAAATTCGTCTTTCTTTTCTTGAAAATTAACCTTTTTAGTTGAATATTCAACTCTGTGTTTGAAATTTGACTTTTATTTTTAGAAAATTCTTCTTCTTGTTTGCAAATTCATTTTTCACTTATTAAATTAAAATTTTCCCAATGTCGCACCCGAACTTGAAAATATGGGAAAAGGAGGAATTCTTAAAAATGAAGACAAGATGGGAACAGGGGAAAGAATATGAAGTCTGTTTGAATTTTAATCCTCTTGAGATCCACATTGGAAAGAAGAAGATAAACTCAGTTTTCCACATCTTCAAAAATTCGAAAGAAAAGTATTTTCTCCGGAATCTAGAGTCTTGAGAGAATATGTTAAAATTGATGGTGAAAAATGGAGTTGCGAGTGAAGCATCGGTTTTTCATTTATTCAGGAAGGGGTTGAAAATATAAATTGTGCTCACGCGTTTGGCAAACGTGACACGTTCTCCTTCCTCCTGGCCGTGAAGGTGGCTGCTGTGTTCTTCATATTGATTTTGGATTCCACTATCCAATCCGGATTGCTGGAGGTTGCATCTAGGATCTTCACGTCAGACTTGACCCGAGCTCTGAAACAGGAAAGTAAACGAAAAAGAACTTTATAATCCATCTTCGGACTCGAGAACATTATAACGTCATGAATAGAAATTTCACAGTCGCTTCTACGCTTCTTAAATTGCTTCCTTTGTCGCATAAGCATTCTTCTCATGGATATTAATATCCAGCAACTAGCTTATGGCTAGGTGCATGCGACAATAGAAGATGATGAACCTCTCTATTTAAATGACAAAGTTAGTTGACTCTTTTCTTTTGTTATTTCCTTGTATGTACTCAAGGTCCAGAGGTCGGATTTCAATCTTACTTTCTTTTAGCCGAGAATCGTAGATAATAGAAATTTATTCAATTTCAATAAGAAAAAAGATTCAATTTAAATTTCAGAAATTATCAAATTTAATCGTCGACTTATCTGTTCCTAAAAAGTCATGGTTAAATATGGGACAATCCATTACCTTAATATCCGAGTTGTACGGTTGATGAAACCTTGTAAAAATTAAATCTTTGGTGAAACAATAAATTATTTATTGTTTAAACGGGTTTCCAACATTTTCAAAATTTATGCAGTTAGAAGATTTTGCATTTTTCGTCTAGAGTGGTCCAAAAAACGCTCTTCGATCTAAAAGGCAAGTCAACCCCCCCCCACTCCCAGTTTCCATTTCCGGAGAAAGAAAATCCGTAATTTTTTGTTCGAAATTCAAATATTTACTTCGAAATCCCATTTAATTATTATGGGGAGATTTTGTAATTTCGAAAAACTGAACTACAAAATAAAACCATACTAATAACTTTTATTTTTAACCCACCCTTGCCCGCCGTAAAAATGTAGTTTTTCAATTTTTGGGTCATATTTGGACGCTGTAAGGTTGAGTTAAAAATAATAGTGGCACGTGTTTATATTTGAATTCCGACAAAAATTACGGATTTTTTTCTCCGAAAATAAAACTTTGGGAAGGGGGGCACTTGCCATCTAGATTTTCGCATTTTTTAAATATTTATAAATATGAATATGTATACAGTTTCGCGAGTTTATTATAAATAATTTGTTTGTTATTAAATCATACAAGCACACAATCAATCACATTAAAAAATATTAAATTCAATTCAATTTAGATCACTTCAAATTCCTAACTTTTCAAGAAAAAATTTCACGTTTTCAACAACAATAAAGATTAATTTTTCAACAAATAGTTTAATTTTCAACCAAAAATATTAGTTTTCTCCTAAAAAGTATGATTTTTTAACAAAAACATGAATTCCTAATCAAATAGTTGAATTTTCAACTAAAGAAGATCAATTTTCAACCAAATAGTTGCATTTTGAACTAAAAAATATCACTTTTCAGCCAAAAAAGGAATATTTAAATTGAAGCTTAAAAAAATGCAGCCAAAGTAATGAATTCTCAACAGGGATAGACGAATTTCAGATCAAAAACATGCATTTTTATAGAAAAGTTTACCTTTGAACCAAGTAGTTTTATTTTCAAATAAAAAGATGTATTTTCAAACAAAAAGATTAATTTTCAACCAAACAGTTGAATTTTATACTAAAAAACATTCATTTTCAGCCAAAAATGGAATAGTTACATTTTGAGTTGAAACAATTCATTATTCACAAAAATAAAAACCTTCAACCAGTCATGAATTTTCAAATAAAATTATAAATCTTCAACTGGAATAGATGAATTTCAGACCAAAAGCATGATTTTTTAACAAATGAGTTTAACTTTCAAGAAAAAAGATGAACTTTCAAACAAGAGAATTCATTATCAAACAAAAAGATTAATTTCCTAACAAAAAGATAACTTTTCAAGAAATCACATGAATTCTCAAACAAACAAAAAAACATTTTTATAAATAATTAAATGTAGGGTTATCTCAATGAATTTTTAACCAAAAACAATAAAAGAAAATTGATGATTTTGAACTGAAATGATGAATCTTCAACTGGAATAGACGAATTTTCGACCAAAAGATTAACTTTTAACAGAAGAGTATAACTTTGAACTGAGTATTTTTACTTTTAAACAAAAAGATTAATTTTCTATCAAAAAGGCGAATAAAAAAGCATGTCAACAAAAACAAAACTCATGAATTCTCAAATAAATAATTGAATTGTCAACCAAAGAAGAGAAATTGTCAACCAAAAAATTAAATATACATTTTTAAATAAAATTATGTATCTTCAACAGGAATAGATTAATTTTAGACCAAAATACTAATAAAAAAAAAGATTTTCCACCAAAAACATGAATTTTCATAAAAGAAGGTTAACTTTCTACCAGAGACCCTTTTTGAACAAAACACATGAATTCTCAACTAAATAGTTCAATTTTCGACTTAAAAAGAGCAATTTTCCACCAAACAGTTGAAGTTTACACTAAATGAGATCAGTTTTCAACCAAAAATGGAACAGTTAAATTTTCAGTTGAAAAAATTAATTTCAAACAAAAAAGAAACGAACTTTGAACAAAATCGTTAAATACTTTTTCTCAAAAATTTAATTTGTGATCCAAAGATTACAATTTCAAATAAAAACTTTGTTTTTTTTTCAAAAATTCATATCGGTAGACCAACATTTAAAAAAATAATATTAAAAAATTGGAAAGTTTAAATAAAATTGTTGGCCGCGTCTAGGTTCACTAAAATTCCGTGAGCATAGAACAAATATTTTCTGTGAGCCTATAGAAGTATTCGAAAATTGGTTCCAAATATATGAAAAACTTTTAGTCGATAAACCTAAAAATCCAATTTGCAAAAACAATTGAACCGCCGCATCGTAGAACGGGATATAAAATATTTTTCGAGGAGTGGGAGGGCCCCTGGTCGCTTTTTGGAA
>JAWWLR010000148.1:16057864-16069854 GCA_035041075.1 Acraspis erinacei | reverse complement strand
CCGATCTGCACTCAGAAAATTTTTGCAATAAACTATTTTAAATTTATGAAAGAACATCTATGTTCAGGATGCTATTTGAAACATTTTAACATATAAAAGTTTCACGCAGCTCGAAAAACAACTCAGAAAAATAACTGCAGGTAACAGGTTTAGACCGATTGACCCATTGTAGATAACATATGAATGGCTTTGATTTGTCATATAACGTTCAATTTTGATTATAATGTGGTAAAACTAACGTGTATTATTTTTCTCTAGTAAATGAACAAAAAACATTTTACAGTTAAAAAAAATTGCAAATATAACAGCGCTTTTCTTTCGCCGTGTAAAATTTCTGAAATTTAAGTTAACAGGTATAAGCCAAGGACCCTTTAGTTCATTTCTCAAAGTTTTGGAGAACGATGTGAGGCTTCGAGTGTGCAACGGAGACAGCTGTCCAAAAATTGTACTATTATATTTTATTCAAAACTTTTACTCCGGTGAACCCCGTTACACACCATAGTCACGGACTAAGTCAACTGACTAATGAGATCAGGATGTTATAAGTTAATTTAATGCGATGCTTGAAACCTCATGCGATGATACTGTAGGTATACAATCCCGAGCGGTCTTGAGCGTTGGAGGTGTCCGCAGTCACATCTGGATGCTCCTTTAAAGAGTTAGCATCTGCCGCTCCACAAGTTTTTAGTGGTTTGCTTCCTTATAGTCAAGAAAATTTCTTACAATGCGACAGTTGTTTAATAAAACCGTCTTCTGAGCTGTTTCCAATACCCTACTGACTTCTAAATGTTCAAGATGTTCGGTGCATCAAGCGTGCACATTGCCTGTTGCCGAAATCACAATGGGATGAATAGATGCATGATTCACATTGCTCCATATGGTCTTTACTTTATGCCTTAACTCGCTATACTTGTGGATCTTGGTTTTATAGGTTGACTGAAAATTTCGTTTAAGTGTGTAATCTGTCTGAAAGTTTCGATTTTGTTGCATTTTTGCACTGCTTTTCTTGTACCGACGCATTCTGGCAGAAAGAACATCAAGTCTTTGAAGTTTGAAGTACATAATCTTATCCAACATTGATGGTGCTAATGTCTCGATGTGCCGAGGGTGGTGGATTTTAGTAACATGGTTTATCAGGCTTCTGGTTCTATTTCATTTTTTATATGGAGTTATTCAATCCAATTTGCACCTAACTTTGCTGACAAAAACTGCATTTTTAGGGTTAGTTCTGTGGCCCAACGTTCTAACGGTTGCCACAGCTGCACAATATACAAGAGTTTGCACCTCTAACGCAGTTAGTGGTACGTTCAAATATGTAGGTAAAACTTTGCGGTTGACGTATTCTATTAGTGCATGCAAATCATTTGTGATGTTCATTTTGGGCAGAAAATGCGTTAGTGTCGGTTCTACATATCTGAACTCTAGTAAAGCATGAACAAAATTCCTTTCAATGTGCTGTCATTTTTCTGGGATTTCGCTATCCACATCATCATTATTAATATCCTTATGTTGTGCTAATGGATCCGGTAAATGATGTTCATTATCCTTATCACCTATGCCTTCAGCTTCAGTCAAGTTTTCGTTATACACTAGCTATCTCTAGGTATTTAAGTAACAAGAGTCTATCATGTTCTCTCTTCACACTTTGCCCACATTTCTCAGCCAAAAAATAAAGGTTGTGTTTGTTCATCAACGCGTTGAGGAAAACCGTCAATTGCCCCTGCTTGAGCGTGTGACGCGACTTCCTCTAACTGATATTCATTGCCGTTGCTTTTCCACGCCAAATCAACCTGTTGCCTGATGTCCTTCGTCTTAGCAATAAGATGACTTAGGGCGACTTTCTGTATATCAGGATACTTTGCAGCAAATCTATTTCTTAAATTGTATCCTTTCTCCATTTCTGTTTCAAACTTCGCACTTTCGTAATAGAAACACACCAAATTCTCTTTCTTTGTGGTATCTCACTTGATGCCCTCCCACGTTATTTCCGTCAAGGTGGTTGGCTGCAAATAGCTAACGCTAGCCAAAGAATCCTTAGCAAGCACAGTTGATGTTCCACTGTTTCCTTCTTTTCGCAGATATTCTTGCTGGCCAGCTGTTTGATAAGTGAGATCTACCTGATCATCTCGTAGGCCACCATCACCACCGTCCCGCATGCTGTGGCCCCCAGCGGCGGCTCCAGGGGCGTCCCAACGATCCTCGGGAAGCGACACGCGTTTGGAAATCTTGAATAAACTCTCCATTACTATTTATGGGTTTTGGTATTCTGCTTCGTTCCTTTCCTCTTCCTTAGCTGCCTGTCTGACATGGGAAACTCCGTCCGTAGCAGTTTCCCCAACATAAACAACACAGTCATGAGAGTAAAGCTCAAGCCCTACCGTGACATCAACGCGAGAATACCTTCGGTAGGGGTTTATTTATTTATAATGTTGTCACTGATATATTGGACAAAGCCTGGCTTTTACCCCATGACTAAAGGACTGAGTTACAATCAAGTGCGCGATGGGGAAACCTACACCTTAAGGTGGGTTCCGAACCTCCAGAACCTCGGTAAAGGTACATAGAAAAATTTCCAGAGGTACCGGCTCAGGGATCGAACCCCGGACTTCTGAGGTGAAGTCCGAGCGTCTAACCAACTGAGCCACCGAGGCTATTTATTATTATTATTTATTTATTTATTATTTATTTATATTTTTTATTATTATATATTATATATATATATATATTATATTATTTATTATTATTATTATTATTATTTAACTTGGTCTCCGGTGAACCCGGTTTTTCATCATAGCCACGGACTAAATCAAGTGACTGATGAGGTAATATTGTAGGTACAAAATACAAAATAAGGAGCATGGTGCAGTATGGAGTTCGTCTTTTACGGCTTTTATACTTGAACAACAGTCCAGAGCGTTTTTTTCAGACAAAAATCCAATTTCAAATTTCCCTTATTTATCGTAGTTCTTTAGAAGTGACTGAAAAATGTAGGAACATCAATGACTCCTATATCCTATCATTTATTAGTATTGAGTAATAACAATTATTTAGTAACTAGCAGCGCCCTTATTACACGTTTCTTATTTTCATTTACTAATTATCAAATTAAAATCCTATATGCCTCTATTAAAAGTACTAGTTAATATAATTAAAATAACTGAAATGTTAATTACACCCAACTATCGGTTTAGTAACAGTGCCGGGGGTTGCCTCGCATTGACCTTTTTACTAAATCAGGGGAATAGAAACGTAAGCATTCAGGGTCGCCTAAACCGGTCCAATTTGAATGTATGATATTGCGCAATGTACTCGACTGAGTACTCGCAAGCTGCGGCCCTTCCGAGTTGACATTCGCAACTGCTCTCGAATTGCCCCCAGAGAAACTGCGGGGGCCAATACAACAAGAAATTATTAATCGAATGTAGCTAACATTGGATTTCATACAATTTTAATTTTAATTTGATTATAGTCTTCCATCCTCGACACTGATTCATTTTGAGGATATTCATAATTAAAAATTCGCCAACTAATTTAGTTTTCAATGCTTATAGTCTACACCTTGAATATTTTTAATGAATAGTTCAGTTTCTAAAATTTACAGCTGAAAACTCTTCAATTCTGCTTCCGCATAGAGGAGGGTTTGCAATGCTAATGATTCCGAGAAGATTTAAATTCGTTTAATTAAACCACTCCAGTGTTCAAGTCTAAATCTTCCAAATTAAAGAAATATGGAATTTATATCATAAAAATTCCAGAATTTCGCATGATAAAAATTAGAACTCGCATAATTATAAATTGTAAGGTGTCCAATTTAAAAACTGTTCTGTTTTAAATATTTACAATTTAATGTTCTATATTTTAAAGAGTTATAGTCGAAACCTGTCCAATTTTAAAGATGTATGAATCCAAAAATTCTTAAATTTGAATTATTTTAAAGTTTAAATGTCTAATGTTCAATTATAAATCTTCCAAATTGAAAGAATTTTGAATATAAATCATTAAAATTACAGAACTAAATAGTAAAACTTAAAATTTGCGTAATTTAAAAAATAAAAAACTCTTTAAGTATAGAGATTGGCAATTTAATTTCGGCATTTTTAAAGAGTTCAAATTGAATCTTGAATTCTGAAAATATAGAATTTCAAATTATTTATTTTTCAAAACTTATATTCCAAAAGTATGTAACTTTTAAAGTTTTGTTTGGAATAGTCCAATTTTAAATTCTTGAATTTTAACCATTTGAAATTTACAATTCTTATATTTGGAATATGTGCAAGTAAAGACTGATTATTATAATAAAGACTGATAATTCTGACTGATTTTTTGAAATAGTTTAATTTTGAAAATAAAAAATAATTCTATTTTACTCATTAGCCTTTGATAATTAAGTAAAATGCGTTGTCTTTTGTTGAGGATGACTATGATAAATTTGTCCTTGTAAATTTATGAATTGTGAACAGTCAAAATGAGAGCATTGATTTATTTTTTGGGAAATTCTTATCATTTTTTACATATCTAACTGGTTTCCGTATATATAAAAGGAACTGCAACTGTAAATATAATTCCTTTTTTAAGGAACTACCCCAACACTGACATCTTAAAAAATTCCATTTCCATTTAAAGTTGTTTCAATTGACTAGAATTTTTTTAGTTTTAATTGACTAGAATTTTTTTAGTTTTAATTGACTAGAATTTTTTAGTTTTAATTAGAACATAAAATTCTCGTCATTTAAAGTCAGATGCAGTGTTGGGGAAGTTCCTTAAAAATGAACTAAATTAACGTTGCCAGATGATAAGGTTCTATCTCAGAGAGGGCAAATGAAAAGATGCTAACTCCTAAAGACAAAATGAAAAGGTGCTAACTAAGGGAATTATTGAATTGAAAGATTTTTATTATTAATTAATAATTAATATAGGATCTATAGAGAATCTTTTCCTGAGTACTATATAATTATTATGACCACTGATTACTCATGATGTTCTCAAATTAATTAAGGCATCTTGTTTCTTATCAGAACACTCTCCGACTTGAAGATGTTCAATATGGTCTCTTACAATTCTACATGGCAAATCGCAAGTACGCACTTGAAAACCACGTAACACACAAGTCGACTCCTAGTGAGACGAGGACTCAAGTGGTTGAGGTCAAAGAGTCAAAGAGCTTCAGGACGCGGTTAATGAACCAAGTTTCAGATTTGTCTTCTGCTTCTGAATTTCCGAAAGCATTTTCGGCTACGAACCTCTGAAATTATTTAATTCATTAAGTATGTTAATGTTACCTTATTTTTTAATTAATTGAATTAAAGAGTTAACAAACCCTAGAGAGAATATTAGATCTGAAAAGTAATTCGATTTTATGAATAATCTAAATTTACCTCAAAAAATTGCAGAAGTTCTCCTAGTTTTCTTGTTACAGAAAAACAGGGTAATCAGAAAAGCAATTTATTTTCGCAACAAGTATTTTAATTGACACTGAACTTAATTAATTCAGGGCGACATTTTTCAGTATTTGTTTATCCTTTAGCAGAATTTTAAAACAGAGGCAAAAGTCATATTTGGGTCAAATGCGATTTAGAGGAGGAACACATTTTTAAAGGGAGTAAATAAAATGTTAATTAACTCTCTAATTACGAGGAACATTGAGCAATTCCAATGACTATTAATTATGTCTTGGGTATATTATGGCACCTATAATTTGATTTTTTCATTTGGGTGGATTTTAAGATCCGAAGTCATTCCTTATTGACCATGACTAATGTGAAAAAATTGACCATCATAATTGCAAGGTTTCGTTATTTTTTAAGTCGCTTAAGCTGATGCAATGTCAAATATAAAACGCTTCTCAATTCTGATTCGAAGTTTGTTAATATAATTTAAATGTTTAGCGCTTTAATGGAAAAACTTCCATTTTTACGTGTTTTCCTATTAAAATACCTCCAAATAAGATAATGCTTTAAAAGTTTCCAAATTGGAAACGATCATCCAACTTGAAAGCTCTCAAGGCACTTTTACTCAAACTTTTCAATCTAACAATTTTGATGGAATGAACGTTTAAAAGTTAAGAAAAACAATAAATATATAGAAATTTTTTATTTTGTTTGCAAAATTGAAAACCAAAATTGTAAACTGAGTGGATTCAAATTAAGCACTGACTAATATTACGGAAAGTTCCGTAACGATAGAAAGTTCATTGGAATTAATAATATTTTGAAAGCTTTAAATTTTGAGGGACTCAAAATGTGAAGATTTAAATGTATTAAAAAATAATTTAAAGTGATAATAATCAAGAAATCTCTACGCGTACAAACATTAAAAAACACATTTTTTGTGAAAATAAGTCTTCTTTGAAATCCTTGGAATATTGATGAAATCTTTGTAATATTTGTGAAAGCTTTCTTCAGTTCTTGTTTGTGAAAGCTTTTGTGTTCATTTAAAATCGTTGAAATCTTCTCAAATTTGTTGAAACCTTTTGAAATAGTTTAACATTGATCTTTAAAGCATTTTTGAAATCTTTTGTATTGGATTGAAATAATTGAAATATTTGAAATTTGGTAATATTTTGAAATCTTCGGAATTGTTTCATTTTTTTTTAATTTTTTATGAAATCTTTTTAAATTCTTTGAAATATTTTGAAATATTTGTAATATATTTCTTAAATCTTTGTTTGTGAAATCTTTTTTACTCGTTGAAATCATTGAATTATTTGAAATCTCAGTGAAATATTTTTTAAATATAATAAAATGTTTTAAAACCTTCTAGAATGATTTCAAACGTTCAAAATATTTTTTAAGTCTTAAATCTATGGTGTTCTGCAACCATTTTTCAAATCCTTGAAATCCTTTAAATCTTTGGAAAATTTTTAAAACTTTTTGAAATTTAAAATCTGGTGTACACGCCTTTTTCAAATCATCGAAATCCGTGAAATTTTTGTCAAATGTTCAACATGCTTTTAAATATTTTAAATATTTTGAAACCTTTACAAATTTTTTTTAATCTGCTGTACACTGAAGAACCAAGCGGTGAAATCATTGATAATTATAATTTATAAGTTAATATCACAAATAAATGTATATTTTAACATTCTTTATTAGCGGAGACGAAATTAAAAACTTATAGAATTATTCACAATAGAAATGTCTTTATGTATTCTGTAATGAATAAAAGGTAAACTAGATCTTGATATAAATAAAAAACTTTTCAGTAGCAAGATTTCTTCTAAACGGGATTTATCTTTCGTAATAGGCTAAAAGATTTTAAATAATGTTCGCATTTTGATAAAATAACTGTTTAAAAAACACAAAATTTATTTAAAGTTTTCGTGAAAAATCAATCAATCAAGGAAAAATAATCAAGGAGAGTTCCAGGTTTTCAAGCTTTTTAAGGTCGCTGGGCACCCTGATTATCCTTCAGGATGTCTTTCGACTGATAAGCTATTCAGAATTTGAAAATCATTGTTTAGAAAAATGTTACTACTTTTCTTCTGACGCTGGGCGAAAATTGGACTTCTATGTCTTCTAGCGTTTCATTTACCTAGGGAATTTTGAGCAGGAAAAAATTAGAAGAAAAAAACTTGACAGCTGTCATAAGCTAAAATCACTGCTGACCCTAAACTATTTAGTATTTTGATGTTAACACGCAAAAAAGAGACTTGTACATTGTTATTCGATAACAGACACTACTACTATCTGGCCAATTTTACCATTTCTAAATGGTACGCTTTAATATTTGGAAATCAAACGCGTCAGTATATAAATCCACCTTTCAGTTCTTGCCATGCAAAATGGTAAACAACATGATTTATCGAATTTTTACTATGTTTACCTAGTATTTTGTAGAACATTGTCCAGGTAAGTATTACCATTTAAAAATAGCACTGAAGAGTGCTATGTTCAAATTGTCTTTCTTGTCATGTCATGAAGGTATAAATGCATATGAAAATTTTAATTCCCGATAGTAAACTGTTGCACTAGTTACAATTTTTTTAAATGGCAATTTCTGTTATTTTTTGGTGTGAAAAATGCTGTGAAATATAGTGTATGTTGCTGAACACACTTTATCCGTTCATGAAAATAGTATTTCCAGCTATTTTATTGGTCGAAAGTTATGATTTGAATAGTAATTTCAAGAAATGGCAAAAATTCAAAAGGCAAATAGTTTTTTCTGTTATGTTTTTTGTTTGAACTTTATGATTTCCATAGCAATATCAAGAGAGTGTCAAAGATTCAAAATAAAAATAGCTCTTTTGATGATTTCAGTCAATTTTTTCATGAAAATGGTCATTTGTGCTCATTGCTCAAATCTTTTTTTTCCGCGAGACTTTAAAAAAAATGCATCATGCCTTTCACCTAATTTTTTGCGAGAAGCATATTGGCCCATAAAACATTATCTTGATAAATGAAACGGATGAAGATATAAAAGTCAAATTTACTCCGGGCGTAAAAAAAACAATATAATTTATTTAAACAAACCTTATCATTGTTAATTGCTCTATCAGTCCATTAAAAACTGGCGAACTGAGCACGAGTTGAGTGAAAAAAGAATTAAAATGATAAAATTCCCTTAGATTATGCGGTTTTGAGAAACTAAACTTGTAATAAAGCTCGAGCTCTCTTTGTCACAAAAATCCAAATTGAAAATGTTAAATCTGTTTATTCGAGGAGGAAATAGCAAAACACAAGAGCGGGATCAGCACCTAAAAATCATTTATAGCTCAGTAAAAGACCCCATTTCAAAATTATTGGACAATCTCCAATCTCGTTTTGGCGCGGTACATGATTCTCGGAACTTTCATGTTCAACTACGATAGCATAATAACAAAAGGCGTCATAAATAAGCTATTGGAAAAAAGCTTCGAGAAAAAAGGGAAAAAATGATCCCATCGACGCTTTCTGGAAAATTTCATAATACCGGGAATAATAAATGCAGTGTAAGGAATAAACAAATACAGATATAGGTAACACGATGGCTCGTTTCAGTTTAGTGGCACAATATGTAGGCTGCTCTCATTTCTAAAATGGATATTAAACGCTCAATATTCGCTATTATTGTGGAGGCGATAAAACGAACAGTGTCATATTGTCTTTTGCAAATACTGTTTTATAGATGGCAATATTGAAACGACTTTATCAACGTTTGCACCACTTTTCACATTAAACGAGAATGGGGAAAAATAATAAAGAGCTTTGCATTCGACGGGAGAAAATGGACAATTAAACTCGCTTCAAGCAATTAAACTGACGCTGGTTCGATGGCTTTCTCCCTTAATTAGTTTTCCTGTGATTAGTTTAGGCCGAGTCTCACGGATCCTATTAAAGCACAAATATTGAACGATTGAAAAAAGGGGAATAATAATAGGTGATGAAAAGCGGCTATAATAGTAGAAGAATAATCAGATAAAATAAGGAAAATAAAAGCTTAAATTGGTTTCATATTATCTACCCCTTGGATTTTTTTCTTATAATATTTGTACGAATTATTTCAAAAATTGTATAA
Organism: Acraspis erinacei; assembly: GCA_035041075.1. Lineage (NCBI taxonomy): Eukaryota > Metazoa > Arthropoda > Insecta > Hymenoptera > Cynipidae > Acraspis > Acraspis erinacei. Next base: position 16,060,362 of record JAWWLR010000148.1, on the reverse strand, counting down.
AGTATATAGTTTTATATTTAAAGTTTTCAATTGTACGAAACTGACGACTCACATTTTTCTTTGTTTAATTTTCAATCTAAACCAATGACATTTGTTATATAGAACAGAGAATTTTGTAAAAGAATTATGATTTTGAAATTATCAGGTTTTTTTAAAATTTCTTTCTAAATCAGAATTAAAATTGTTTTCCGAAATTTGCAATCCATGTCAAAATTATAATTCTTCATGGAAACTCCCTGTTTCAGTCTGAATTATAATTACGAACATGAATTCCCTGTTCCACGCAGTGAAAACTATAATTCTTTACAGAAATTACCAGTTCCAAGTAACAATTACATTTATTTTCAAAAGTTCCCCGTTCCAAAACAAAATTATATTTATTTAGAACACTTTGTATTGTAATTCTGAAATAAAATAACTCTTTTTTCCTACAAATTTGAAGAGTGAAATTTCGAATTCTGGCAACTTTCTTATTTGAAAAAAAAAGAATTTTTAAGTTGTAACGAATTCTGACTTGGATACGGAATTTTCAAAATTAGACGAATTCGTATGATGAAATTTGTTTAATCTGCATATTTTTTAATTTTGAACAAATTCAGAATCGTGTTGTAAAATCAATTATTGTTCTACGTTTAAAACTCGATCTACAGTTCATTAAAAAAATCATTAGATTCAAATTCAAACATTTTTAGTTTTTTGAAGGTACGCAAAACTGATAATTTGTTAAGTTAAGATTATAGAAGAATGAATTCTTAACTAAATGATTTAAGAATTTATAAAGTTAACAATTGAACTTCAAATTTAAAACAAATGGCTGAACTTCTTTTAAATTGCATTATATACTATGTGATATGAAATTATTAATATTTCAAATAATTGGATAAATTTCTCTTTTAAAAATTTGTAAAATTGCTAGTCAAATAATAAAATCACTGACATTTCCGTTTCTCTTCTTTATTCCTGGATAAAATAGGATATTGAATTAATCAAAGCGGACTCGATGAGTGAAAATGATTTTTTTATTTTATTTCACATAGATTCTTCCATTTTTGATCAAGTCTGTATTCAAATTATACACGTGGGCTGTTACACTGATATTATAAAAAAAAGTTGTGGACACTTAAAGCATGTGGTTTAGAAAAGAGGCTTTTGCGGGTCCTTTTGTGGGTTCTTTGGTCATCTGTCGTGATAAATGGCGGCTTAGCTTTTGAAGGGTGGTACGTCGAACCATTGATGCACCTTTTCTCCACGTTCGTCCAGTTCGAACACCACACATCTCCTAGGAAATCTGCCGAAACAATTTTGTCCTTTTAATTTTGAACAATTCTGAACCTAAAAGATCAAGGGCCGATCCCTCCGGTCTTGTTACTGTTGGAAAATACACTCGATTCAACTCCAGTGACTAATAGCTGCCCTTGAGGCTTAAGGCAAAGCTAGCTTATCTCGATTGAGAGAGATTGGCTCTAAGTTGACAAATTTTTAAACTCACATTTATCATTGGAGAATGATTTATTTCGTTTTCAAGACTGCTGTCTTATCGACATTTAAGATGTCATTTTTGATACTTGGAATTTATGTTAATGTGATCTCTAAAATACCTACTCTTGAAGGGTTGCGATAGGAAGTTTCTCACACTTCAAAGTTTTTTAAATCATGTTATTTCAATTAATCAATTTTATTTTATATTTTATTTCATATTTTATTTTTGATTATCAATTTCAATCAATATACTATAGTGAGTAACATTAAAAAATCAGGATTTTAATCTTGCATAAACGTAATTAAACAAACAAATTTTAGATTAAACTAAAAAATTCAAATGTATTTCAATCAAAAAAGATAACTCTTCTATCATAAGGATAAATTTTCACTCCCAAACTACACAATGGTATGGCCCTTTCTATTTTCGGAAAAATAAAATAATTTTTTTAACGTTTAGGCGCAAATTTTCTCTCATTGACACTATATAAACCATTTATAGAAGACAAAAATAAGTCTTGAAGAATTATCTAATTATCATCAGGAAATAATTGCTTAACCAATCGAAGATTTAAAAACTCTACATTAGTACAGGGAAAATCTTTATCTGTAATGTGTAATGTGTAATCTGTACAAAAATTGAGGTATCTAAATTTTTTGTTGATAGATAGTATAAATTTTAAAGTCAAAGTGAAAAATATCTGCATTAGCATACGACAAATATGAGAAAATAATAAAATTGTGTCCGAAACATGAAAATAATTAGGTCATAAAAAATTGCCGCTGTCCTTATAATTGAAAATAATTCAAAATTTGGATGCTTTTGTTTCTGGCCCGTTGAAATATGACGAGTCTCTTGATATTTGAGGGGATGAAGTTCATATTTCACAATAGTGAGAGAAATATAAGAACATAAATTTGATAAAATGGGGAGCATTACCTAGAGTATCGCTTACAGCTTCGTATCGGATGATCTTGGCGGAAGCACTTAGTATCCAGAATACTAAAGTAAAGAATTC